>JAQZBX010058361.1:0-17746 GCA_029593785.1 Cabassous unicinctus
ATTTCCATTTGGTTCATCTTTATATTTTATATTCATTCACTGAGGCTTTCTATCTCTTTGCTGGGACTTTCTATTTACTCATTTGCTTGACTGAAGTTTGCTTTAAATTGTTCATTGTAGCAGTTTTGTGACAGCTGCTTTAAAACCCTGGTCACATAATTCTACCATCTGCATTGTCTGTTGATTGTCTTTTCCCATTCAATTTGAGGTTTTTTCCTGGTGCTTGGTATAACAAGTGACTCGTGATTGAACCCTGGGCAGTTTGGGTGTTATGCTATACAACTCATTTAAAATGTGTGTTAGCAGGCCTCCTCTAGCTGCAGTCTAATGGGTAAAATGGGGGGCCTCTCTTACTTCCACATAGGGGAAGAAGTCCAGGCCCACCGTGTGGCCTCCTGGCTGCTCCTGCTCAGTGGAGGTGGAACTGCAAGCTCCCCACAGGGCCTCTGCTCACACTGTGGGGATAGCCTTGCTCTGCTTACTGCTGGTGAAAACCCTGACTCTGTGATAGCCCTCCCTTGACACCATCCCAGTGAGGAGGGAAGGCGATGCCTCCTGACGGCCCAGGGGCTTTGAAATCCAGGCTCCACGTCTCGAGGCCTCCATGACACTATGGGAGGGGGCTGGTGGGGCATCTGGCCTTGTTACCACTGAGCGGTGGTGGAAGTCCTGACTTTCCACAAGGCCTCCTCTGACACAGCACAGTGGTGGGAGAGCAGCGGGGAGGGTCTGAAGCATCTTGGTCCATCCTGCCAAGGGGGGAAGCCGAGGGTCTCTACTTGACCTTTGCTGGCAAAGATGGGAGTTGGGGTTGCAGGTTTCTTCCCTGTAGGGTTTGGCTAGAGCAGAGTGGTTATTATCTAAATTTTCCTTTTTGTCAGGCTACCGTTTCCTGGTCCTTCGGCCAGAAGGAGCAGGCATTTTGGGGAGAAATTTTGTCTGTGACAATTGGTGCTTCTAGGGTACCACTTCTTCAGGATCCAGTCTGGGATATAAGAGTCAAAAATAAGGCTCAGGGAAATCACCACCTGCCAGACTTTGGATTCTGAAGTCCCTAGCTGCTCTTCCTTTTCTCCGCTTTTCAGAGTCTTCTAGTGTTTGTTTTATGTGTCATGCCCAGGGTCTTCAGTTGAACTTACTGGGACTATTAGAAAAAGTACGTCTACTCCATCTTCTCAAAATTGGAAGTCCCTGCAGATAGGTTTTTATCTGATCCCTAAAAGCCCTTACAAATTTGTACATCAAAAGGCAATAAATTATTTCAATTTTCCAGAGGGAAAAATTGAGACACTTAGAGGTAATTTACCCAATCAAAGTTACCTAGAAAGGCAGCCTTGGCTCGAATGTACAACCTTGGAACTTTAAACAGTTATTATTTTGCATTTCCATATTCCTTCTATGTTTGCTAGAAGGAAAAATCTGGGGGAAAATAGCTAACAAATTGAAGACTTAAGGGACTACTTTTTGGCTTGGAAGCAGTAACTATTTGAAATTATTAAACTAGGGTTTTTTTAGGGGATTTCACTGAATTTTGAAATGTTGTTAATTTCCACATGTTGATTATATGACCTTTATAGTTGCTTGTTTTTGTCTCATCCTGTAAATGACTGCCTTCAATTACTTAAACAATGCCTTGAAGCTCAAGTGGCAGGTTGTACATTCTAGTAATCACTGTCACTCCCTTGATTAAAGCCATGGAAATGGAAAAGATGGGGGGAAAGTGCCATCACTTTGCAGGTTATATGACATTCATCTGAACACCTTTGGTCCTACAAATTCTCTAGGTTGCTTTATATTTCAAAAAAGATTTCGGGCAACTTCTTTAAAACCCTATATCTGGAGCTCGTGAAAGGTTTTCAGTATTGCAAAGATATGACGGGCTCAGGGAATTAACTTCCCAAAGTGAATTTTCTAATTCAAAAGCATTTCCTAATTGGTGATGTCCACAGGCCCTCATTTCCTGTTTTAGCTTAGCTCACTAAAACGCTCTTCCAAACTTGCTGAGTCCAAAATCGGGAGGGGTGGGAGGTGGGACAGACCAATGAACAGGCCTCCAGCTTTCTGCTTTCTGCAGCCGGCGTGGCCCATCCATGTGGGTTCCATGAAGAGAGGCTTAGAGTGGGCAAAACAGCTTGATTCCTTGTCAAGAATCTGGGGGCACAGCAGAGTAGTTCTCAGTGTAGCACAAAGCAAGGGCATGGTCACTCCTATGGAAAAGTCTCTTTGTTTCCAGGAAGAGTGAAGAATTACATCAGTCCTGGATTTACCCAGAGATTTGGGGATGCACCTCAGCTACCAGCTGTTCAGGAATCTACTGGGATCCCTCTCTCTGCTTCTGTCCCCTGTTCTTCCCACAGAGTGTGACATGGGAAAATGTCTCTCTAAAGGCCACGGTCTCTGGGCCCTTGTAGCCTAGACTTTGTCCTAAGCTGCTGACGGTGTGTTCCAGCCCCTCAGCTGTAGAACCTGCTCAGATGATGGTTCTGAAGTTGTCTCAGCTGGTGCTATATGCTCCTTGTTCCGTCCATTGCCAGGGACGCCAAGGAGCCTTGCGCCCCCCTTCTTCGTCTAACGCATAAGCCGTTTTCTGCGTGGGAAAAGGAAGAATGGAGGATGTTATCTGTCTCCTGCTTTCTCTTTTTTCTACCCACGTGTCCTCTGGTGACAAAAGTCGGCCACGCGGGCCTGAGACAGGCCTTCCGTCCTTGTGGCTCAGCAGCAGGCAGGCGTAGGATGGGTCAAAACTGAGAAAACTCAGCTACTGCCTGCAGTCATTTCCATGTGGCTAATTGTCACCTCCAGGATTCAGGCTGGGAGCAGTAAGTGCTTTTTCCCCTGATAAGGAAAGGGGCATGAGGAAATTGGGATTGGGGGTTAGCCCTTTGGCAGGTACTGAGTGGGGCTCTCCAAGCATCTGAGATCCTGCTCCCAGCAGGCCCATGAGATAGGGCTCCGGACGGAGTTTCCACGAGCAGGGCCGGCTGTGCATCTGGCTGCTGCTCTCTTTAACTCCACCAGAGTCGCTGTATTAGGGTGTCAGGGTGACAAGTGCCAGTGGGCTCCCACCTGAGTGCTGCTGTTTGCTTCATAATCTTCACCAGAAGTTTTGCATTTGGAGATAAGGGTTTTCATCAAGATCCATCAGTCTGGGTAAAAAGACAGAATTCAGGAAGGCTTCCATCCATCCAGGGCCTCTTCCCTCCCTCTCCACTGAGTCACCACTGACTGCTGCAAACTGTAGAAAAATCACTTGAATTGATGTAAATGCATTTTAGGAAAACTTTTTAGAAATAATTGGAAGCTATTTCAAACCTAAATCTTATGCTTACATGTTTTCTAATGAATTGGAGGACATTGTATCAACCAAAGGTATCTTATTTTAGCATCCATTTCTGTATCAAAGTTTTAATTTACCTCAGTTTCAATTTTCCATGTGCCACTTAACCTTCCTCCATTCGAGAAAGCATGTGATAAAGTTTGCAAAGAAAATTGCAGTTTACTTTGAGGTTCAAACATTCAGCAACCTTTGTATATAATAGTTCTAAATGCACCTGGAAAGAAGATCCCTGTATCTAAATATTGTTGTCTCAAAAGGGTTGTTTTTCCGGAATCTACCTACTCTTCTATGTCTCATGCCAATACTCACTGTCCTTCATAGGGTATTGGGCCAGCCGCACCACCCAGGAGTTTAGAAACACAGAATCTCATGCCAACCAAATCTCCTGAGTCAGAATCTGCATTTTGCTGAGATTCTGACAGGATCCGTGTGCACAGGGGTCAGCCATCACCAGGCTGCAGTCTGCCAGCACACAGCCTCCTGCTGGCCACGGGCATTGGCTCAGCAGGGGGGATGTGGTCGCTTTAGGTCTCGGAGAGAGGAGGGAGGGCATGCTAAGGGGATCGGGTAAAGGGAGTTCTTTTCCCTTGAAAGAGGACCAAGGAAGCAACCACCCCTGTCTCCCTCTTTCTCGTTTCCCGTCTGGTAAAATTCCTGAAGCTGCTGCAGCCTGAGCCTAACTGGGACGATGGGCAGACCCCACCCTACCCTGGACTTCGTCAGTTTCAGGAGCCAGTCTATCCCCTAATGTCCTGCCTGGTTCACTTGGATGGGCCGTTTCCTAGAGCCTTAGTTGAAAGGACCATATGTCAAGAAAACAACAGACACCAGAGTGGTAAACTCGGCCAGCTTGGGCCACGTGCCAGCCTGGGGAGCACCCTTTGTGCTGCCTGCCAAGGGGGTGAATGAGACACAGTTCTGAAAAATCTCTGGGCTTGGGACCAATTTGGGAGGCAAGGTGGTGGAGTAAAACTGCATATTTTGCCGATAGAGGAAAGAGAATGGTGAGTCAGAGATACAAAAATGCTTGGGGTGGTTGTGAAAGACAGAAGGGAGAAGCTGCAAGATTTCTGAAATGGCCTCAGGCAGAGTTAGTCTTTGGTGTTCTCTGCCTGCCTTTTGCCATCCTTGCCCTCACCTTGTTTCTTCCACCACCCAAATAAATCAGTGGCCATCTGGGGCCCAGTTCATCGTCTCCTCCTTTCTCACCTGTCCTGTTTCTTCACACACCTTGCACTTTCCCAATTCCACATATTGGGATTGTGGGACTATCACGGGTACTAATACTTATTTTAGGAAGGGCTTTCTTATCTGACTTATCCTACTATCAAACTCGTAAGTAGGAGAGAGACCTGGTAGGATTCAAGCCATCATGCTCAGCTGTCTCCATTGCCGTCACATAGGACCAACCCTGGAGATACAAAATAGTATAACTGCCGTCCTTGAAGCACTTATAATGCTTTGGTCCTCCTAACTGTCCAAGGAATAAATTTGAAAAATGAAAAACTTGAGGCTTGGAATGGTTAAGAATTCTTGCTCAAAGTTACTAAGTGGGAGGCAGAGATTTGAAAACTTGTCTCAAGAGATGGACAAACTCCATGTTGTATACTCATCTGTGAAGCTTGGACCACCATTATCTAGTTCTTTTCTGTATTTTCAAGCAAGCCATTGTTTTAAGTTTTTATCATATGAGAACACAACTGGGTTATGGTTTTGGGGTCTAGTGACATATTTACATTCTCTGAGTGTATGCTGAGCCAAGTCCACGTTCACCAGTGAATTTACCAAGATGGTGACTCTAAGGGTTTCAGGGCAACAGAGATGTTTATGCCTTCACTGTCACTGTTGTCTTTCAAGCATCTCTCAGCCATCCTTGACTGTTCTCATCTGAAGTATGTACCTTAGACACAGAAAGACACTTAGAGGTCATTTAATTCCAGCCCATCTAAATGAAGCAAAGCACTAGGGTTCACAGCTCATGGGCAACAGCATCTGAACAAGAACCCAGTTATCTCAATTCCCTGATAGGAGCGGTTTTTGACCATTCCTTGTTGATGTATTCTATAAAATTTTCCCTATGTCAGGATAATTGTTGACTTTCATTTTATTTGGTAATAAAGTGATATTTTCTAAATTGCTTCCCTGAAAAGTCCCTTTTCAGGGAAGTTCCAAAAACACACAGTTTTATCATAGGAGAAGGGCTATCAGAAAGTTGGAGTGAGGAGCATGGCAAATCTGCTTCACAAAAAGCAGTGCTAAAACTGGCACAATTGTCAAAAACAATCATTTCAGAACTCTTGAAATAAATTGAGTATAGGTCTACAACAAATCTGGAAGACTTTATTAAAAAAAAAAAAAATGCTGAACCTTGGGTAAGAAGAGTGGGAGCCAGTGGCGTTTTAGTGTGGGACTGCTCCATGGGACACACTTCAGTCCAGGGGGAAGTTCTACGAGGGTACAGCAAGTTGATCAAATCAGCAGCTCCATTGCTTGATGGAGAGGGGTGACTGGATTTGAAACTGCAGAAACGCTTGATGTCCCTGCATGTTACTGAAAACACTGACAGTCTCGGTGGCAACAAGCAAGGAAGGCCAACATTGCAATTAGCTTGAAGATGCAATACTTGTTGTGGAAAGAAATATAACAAAAAACCAGGGGGTACTATAGCCATTGTGGACCCTGATAAGAGACTAGCTAACCCTTGGCTACACACATGCTCAGGAGAGACGATCGAGAGGTCCTTAGACATGCACTCATCATGGCCATTTGCAAGGGTTCACACACACAAAAAGTAAAAGCTGGGCCATCTGGTAAACCGCTTGATCTGAAAGTGCAATCCCAACCCACACAAATATCCATCACCAGAGGGTGGAAGGCTGCCTGGCTCAGGGATTTTGAGCACAAACTCTGACTAATCGCTTTAATGAAATGGACAAATCATAGAAAGACAGAAATAACCAAAACTGAGTCAAGAAGCAATAGGAAATCTGAATAACCCTCTAACAAGTAGAGAAATTGAATTAGTAGTTAAAACTCTTTCCACAAAGAAAAGCCCAGAGCCAGATGGCTTCACTGGAGAATTCTATAATATTTGAGGAAGAAATATTATCAATCCTTCATAAATTCTTCCAGAAAACAGAAGAGAGAACACTTTTTAACTCATTTTATGAGGCAATTATACCTTAATACCAAAACCAGACAACACATCACAAGAAAAGAAATCTATAGACCAATATACCTTGAGAATATAGGTGAAAAATTCCAAAATATTAACAAACCAAATCCAGCAATATATAAAAAAGGTTGTATACCATGACCAAGTGGCATTTATCCTAGGAAAGCAAGGTTGGTTGAAATAGAGTAAAGCGCAAAAAACATATGGTTATCTCAGTAGATACAGAAAAAATCATTTGACAAAATCCAACACTTTTTCATGACTGAAAAAAAAAACTCTGAACAAACTAGGAATAGAATAATGGTAGACATCTACCAAAACCCCACAGCTTGGATGGATGGATGGATGGATGGATAGAAGGATAAAGCAAATGTGGCAAAATGTTAAAAATTGGTGGCTCTGAGTGTCTGGGTGGGTGGGGTAGCTGTATTTGAGTCTCTATATGGGTTTTGCCTTATTTTTGGAACTGTCTGTAAGTTTGAAATCATTTCAAAATAAAAAGTTAAACAACCCCACAGTAAACATCATACTTAATGGTGATAAGCTAATGCTTTCCTCCTAAGATTGGAGACAAAGCAAGGATGGCCACTCCCATAATTTCTGTGCCACATTTTACTGGAGGTTATAACTAGTGCAATAAGGCAAAATGAATGAATGAACAAATGAACAAACAAAATAAATAAATACAATTAAAAGCATCCAGATGGGAAAGAAAGAAGTAAAACTGTGCTTATTTACAGATGACATGATCTTTTGTGTAGAAAATCCTAAGTCATCCACAAAGAAAACCACAAGGACTAATAAGTGAGTTCAGCTAGGTGGTAGGATACAAGATCAATATGCAAAAAGAAACTGTACCTCTACATATCAGCAGTGAAAAACCTATAAATGAAATTAAGAAATCAATTCCATTCAAAGTAGTATAAAAAAAATAAAATACTTAGGAAAAAATTAACAAAAGAAGTTCAGGACTTGTTCACTGAAAATTTCAAATAATGAAAGAATTTTAAAAGATCTAAATAAATGGAGATTCCAAGTTCCTGGACTGGAAGGTTCAGTATTGTCTAGAGGACAATTCTTCCCAAACTGATCTATTGATTTGATGCAATCCCTATCAAAATCCATCAGACTTTCTTTTAAAAAACTGGCAGGTTAAAATAAATATGGAAATGTGAAGGATCCCAATAGCCAGAACCAGTTGGAAATGAACAATGTCGGAGGGTGTGGGGTTTCCAATTTCAAACTTCGACTAAAGCTGCGGGAATCAGGTCAGTGTAGTGCTGGCATAAGGACGGATATGTAGAGCAGAGTCAAGAAATAAACCCTGTGTCTATGGTCAATTTATTTTTAACAAAACTGCTACGGTAACTCAAGGGGGAAAGGATTGTCTATTCAACAAATTTTGTTGGGAGAATTGGCTATCCATTCTAAGAAGAATAATTTAGACTTTTACCTCATGCCTTATGTAAAAAGACCTCAAAATTTATCATAGACCTAAATGTAAAAGCTACCACTAAAAAACTTCTAGAAGAAAACATAGGAGCAAATTCTCATGACCTTGAAAAGAGTTCTTAGATATGACACCAAGATA
The DNA here is from genome assembly GCA_029593785.1 of Cabassous unicinctus. Classification (NCBI taxonomy): domain Eukaryota; kingdom Metazoa; phylum Chordata; class Mammalia; order Cingulata; family Chlamyphoridae; genus Cabassous; species Cabassous unicinctus. Next base: position 8,104 of record JAQZBX010058361.1, read on the forward strand.
TCCATAATGTAAAACTTTCATAAATTTGGCTTCATCTAAATGAAAAACTTTTACACTTCAAAAGACACCATTATGAAAACGTAAAAGTCACAAACGGTGGGGAAATATTTGCAAGTGATACATCTGATAAAGGGCTTATATGCAAATTATGTAAAGAAATAATACCATGAAGAGCAACAACTTAATTACAAATGAGCAAACTATTTGAATAGCTATTTTACCAAGAAGATATACAAATGGCTAATAAGCACATGAAAAGATGTTCACCATCATTAATCATTAAGGAAATTTCAAAAGCACTATGAGCTACCATTGGAATGGTTATAGTAAAAAAAAAAAAAGATTATAACAAGTGTTGATGAGAATGTAGAAAAACTGGAATCTTCATACGTTACTGGTGGGAATGAAAGCTGGTGCAGCTCCCTTGCAAAACAATTTGGCAATTTCCTTAAAAGGTAAACATAATTTTACCGTATGACCCAATAATTGTACCCTTGAGCGCCTATCCAAGAGAAATGAAAACATATGCTCTCACAGTTTTCTGTGGATGTTTCTAGCAGCATTATGCATAACAACATCCAAGTACCCATCAACTACAGACTAGATAATCAAAATGTGGTATATTCAGGCAATGAAATGCTACTCAGTATTAAATATGAACTTTTGGTACATGCTATAGCACAGACAGATTTTAAAAATATTATGCTAAATTAAAGAAAGCAGAGGCAAAAGACTATATATCATCTGGTGTTCTTTATATATGCTCAGTAAAGGGAAATCCATAGGGACAGTGGTTGCCTGTCTCTATGGACCAGCTGTCAATGGGCATGAGGGATTTTTTGGGTGATAGTACAACTCTATAAATGTATTAAAACTCATCGAATGGCACACACAAAATGGGCAAATTGTATGTTATGTAAGTTGTACATCAATAAAACTGTTTAAAAATTTTTAAAACTATATTCTGGGTAAAACCAAGCAACCAACAAGCAAGTCAACCAAATACACAGTGAAAAATGAGTGCCATACAAACGAACAAACAAAACAAAACAAAACAAAACATGCCAGCCTTATCCTTGAACCCTTGGTCAATGTTGAAATAGTGTCCCAGAAACAAGGCTAGTTTTATGGGCTAAAAACCAACACCAGTGCCCTGCCCCTTGAAGATGTTAGGGGTGTATACTATGTATTCTTAAACAGATGGGAGATCCTGTACATATTTGTTCCTTCTGTTTATTTGCTATCACCTTCCTGTGCCCCCGTCTCTGACAAATCCATAGTTCATGTTGACTGACACCCCTGAAAAAGCTGTTTGTCCCCTCTCCATGGGAGGATGAGGAGGGCAAAGAGCCACGTGCCTGATCACAGGGGTCAGCAGAGATGATTCTGGTCTGGAACTACAACTGTCACCCCTCTCCCTCCAAAGGGGCTTTCAGAACTCACCTGGCCGAGCTCACCTGGTCCCAGCGGTGACCACCTGTCTTATAAGGACTTTAACTGGCTCTGGATTCAAAAGCAGGGAAATGTGTGTTCTCAGTTCCATGGCTCAAGGCCAGTTTTAAGGATTTAATGGCCCTGTGGCCTTTGGGTAAGAATGTCTCCATGTAAATAGAAAGGACTCTTATCATTACCAAAACATTCGGAAAACAATGCTGTTCCTGGCATTTGACCCAGTTTCATATCTACACAGACTAGCTATGCACTGAAGCCTCGCTAGCTTATGTTTTCAAGGTTCCAGAAAGCAAGAACTTAGTAAATAAAGGGGGTTATTACAGATGGAATTCATAGCAGCACAATTAGGTTTCTGAGAACAGCCCGAGCAAAAAACACCAAGTCAAAGAAGCCTGTGAAATGTGCTTTGTCCCCGCTTTTCTCCTCCCTGGTTCCTCAAAGTCATCAGGCTTAAAAATTCCAGAGAACAGCATGTGTAGACTTCTGTCGTGGAAACCAACTCTAAAAGAACAAAACCCCAAAGAGATCCGTGTGACGCGCGCCCACCCCTGTGTAATTTCCTTGCCAACAGTTTCCAGACCCAGCCTGGTCTATTTCTCGAGCTCAGAGGCCCTGGCCTCAGGGTGCTCCAGGCAAGGGGCTTAGCTCAGGTCTCCTGTTGGAAGTCCACAGACCAGGGCTGCTTCTCTGCTTCTAGAACAACAGTCCTCGTGGCTTTGCTGACTTTCAAAAACCTTTTATTCGGGCCTCATCCTAGTTATAAGCCAGGTTTTTTGTTTGTTTGTTTGTTTTCAAATTTAGATTGTGTGTGTTTATTGAATTTCAAATACTCATTAAAAACTAGTTATATTTTTTTTAAATTGAGTAACACATCTGCATACATATGTGTATATAAACCACACAAACATAGGTATATATGGTTTAAAAGCTCTAACAAGAGAAGGAAAAAGGAAAAAAGAAAACCCCTCAAGCCCCTATTCCAAAACCAAAACGGGTAATACCCAACCCTTAGGTGTGAGAGTGATTCTATCCACGTGGTCTGGGGGGCAGGGGTCCCTCATTAAATTCTGCCAAGGTGGAGAAATGAGACTTGATTTTGGGAAATCTCTGGACTTTGAAATCAACTTGGGAACTTTTCTGTACCTTGCTTCCGTAATTTAATAAAAATGCAGCTTAGAAGACTTTCTTCAGTTGGTTCGTGGGCCCAACTTTTATATAGCTCAGTAGTTCTCAAACTTGAGAGCACCCACATCCAGAGACCCTGGCCCAGTGGGCCGGGGTGGGGTCTGAGGATTTGCGTTTCTCACCAGCGCCCAGGTGATGGTGCTCCGGCTGGCCCCGGCACCGCCCTTTGGGGAGTGCTGTGATATATGCCCGGGGCAGATGCAGGTATCTACCTCTCCAAGGCAGTACGACATTCTACAGATACATTAAACTGTTCTGAATCGACCCCACATGGCTGGACATCTTAAAGTTTTTTCTTATAAGTCACACAACAGCCTTATGAAGCAATAATAGGGAGAGACACCATTCTTGAGTATGCACTATGGGACCAAGCACTCTGAATTATCTTATTTTGTATTTTATCCTCACAACGACCCTGTGTGTAAAGTACTGCCATTATCCCCATTTTGCAGATGTGAAAAACTGAGTCTCATAGAGGTGAAGTAATATGGTTAAGGCCATAGAACTAAGAAGGGGTGGAGCCTGGGAAGCTAAGTCACAATTATCTGATTTCAGAATCATATTCTTCCCAGAATCCCTGCCCACGAGGAATTTCCAGTGTGGTGGGAAAATGAGACAGAGAAGAATAAGTATAGTAGAAAATGGTAAGTGCCATAAACATGGAGGAGAGAGGCTGCTTTAGCCCAGGAGGGGTCGGGTTCACGGGCTTACAACTTAGAGGTCCTACAGGGCCTCGCACTTGGTTTGATGCTCTGCTGTCACCATCTTGAAATTCCTCGTAATTTTTTAACAAGGGGCCCCAAGCTTTCTTTTCGACCTGGACTCTCCAAATTATGCAGCTTGTCCTGGAATGATTAATTTACTCTTCCAACTCCAGACAACAGACAGCATCAGCAATGCTATAACTATTAAACTGATATGTCTCCACTGTTCATTCTACTTTTATAGAGGCACCAATTTGTAATTAGGAAGCTGAAGCCGAAGGGAGCAAATCCGCCAGAGTTTTTTCTCGTGGGGGAGGGGGTGGTAGTGACACGACATGGTCTGTCAATGGTCTGTCACTCCCTGCCTCCCATCCCACACGGCCTTACTTAGTATATTGGTACCTTAACTACTGCTGACAGCCTCTGAAGTGTATTCTGCTGCTGCAAAGCAAAGCAGAGGTTCTGAGATTTTGCTAAGTGAACTAATCCTTGTGGTTTTTTTTTTTTTCCAGGACGAAAGAATTATTTCCACTTTTATGCACTGAAGGTGGACAAATTCCACTGTGAGCACAGAGCCCGTCAGCCATACCCAGGGGGGCGTGGCCTTGAGGAGTCCATATTTCACGCCCTAACAATGTGATCCGATTTCATAATTAACATTAAACTTTTATAGGAAGAAATACCTTGTTATGCTGGTCGTTAACCTTCCGATGCCGTTAAAGCTCATTTCATCAGGAGCCATGTGCTTCTGCATCCCCATCCTAAGCAGCCGCTGTCCCTGAGTGTTTTGTGATCCCGTAAAGAAAGCTACACCCACCAGGCCTCTGCACAGCACCAGGGGCTGAGTTAGAGGAGCGGTAGGAGCCTGACTCCTGAATTTCCTGGCTTCCGAGGATTTCATTTGCCGTTTCAACATTTCAGCAATGTTTCCCTTCCTCACCCCGTTCCTTTCCCACCTTTCTTCCTCAGCATCCCCAGCCCCTGTCCAGCCCAGCTAATAGCTGTCCAAACCCCCTCACTCACTTTCCTTCCACACTCTCGTCACATGTTTGGTTTGTAATGCATTTGTGCTGTCACTGATGGGGCCTGATGGTTGCCCAAATGTTTCCCAGCTGTTGCTCCTTGAACAAATCAATCTAGGACCAGAAAGCCTGGTGAATTTGAGGTATTTTTACAATTTACAAAATATGTAGGTGTGTAACAGTTTACAGGGGATAGCTTCTCAGGTTTGTATTTAAAGCAAAAGTAGAGAATGACAAAAACGGCCGTTGAAAATCTCTTACGTCATTCCCAAAGAATAGGTATGCGTGTTCGATCTAACAATAATCCTTACAAAAGCTAAAACTCAAGAACAACTAAACTAAACCGAAAGAAGAAATCAAAGAAGAATCTTTACTCAGACAACCGGGTAGCCAAACTGTGTGTCCCAGCACATCCTCAGGGGTGCCCAGCGCACTTCTTGTCTGCTCCTTTCGGGTTTTTTATCAAGTATCTCGGTCACTAATTTACGTTAACTGATGGCTTGGTTGTGAGGATTAAGAGAAATAGTGGCATCCCATCTTACAGGGAGTGGGGCTTTAAAATCAGTACCTAAGTTAAATTTACATGTGGCACAAACCAAATATCCCCGGTGTTCACTCGAGTTTTTGTGACATCCAGAAAGGCAAGGCACTCTAATTGCATTGTCATTCAGCGTCGGACGAATGTTGTGATTCAGTTAGGTCGCGGCGTGGTCTGAAGCTGTGCTTCTCAACCTCAATGAGCATGCAAATCCCCTGGGGGTCTTCTTAAAATGCAGAGTTAGTAGATCTGACATGGAACCTGAGACTCTGAATCCCCAAGCCACACTCCTGCTGTGGGGCTGCTATTCGGTGGGTTAAATGTGGGGAGATAGTTAACTTCACCTCTGCCTTCTGTGAAGACAGCTGAAAATGCCTTTGTTCTAGTTTCTTCATGTGTTTCAGCTGCTAAAACAAATACCCTACAATGTGTTGGCTTCACAACAGGACTTTGTTGGCTCATGGTTTCAGAGGCAGAAGACCTTCTTCCTCCAGGGTTGATGTCTTCTGGCTGGCTGATCCTCTTTGGCTTTCCCCTCACATGGCAATGCACTTGCCGGTGATTCTCCTTTCTCCTCCAGGCTCTGTTGACTTCCAGGGCCAGGCTGCTCCCCTGGCTTCTTCTCTGTGTCCAGTTTCCTTTGCATATAGATACTTCAGCCAGATTGGAATAAGACCCACCCTCGTTTGGTTCGGGCAGACCTAAACTAACACTATCTTCAAAGGTCCTATTTACAGATGGGTTCACCCCCACAGGATCAGGGCCTGGGACCTCAACACGCCTTTTGTCGGCAACATGATTCAATCCCCAACATCATGTGAAAACAAAGTGTGCTGGCGGGTAATTAACGTTGCCGAACTTCTCCAACAAATAGATGTTTAATCATAATTAGAACAGATATGCAAATGCTTTTAATGTGAAAATATCTGTTACACTTTATAATGTATGCATGCCTATTTTCAGTTTAATATTAGCCATTGAAACTGTTCATAGCTACTATCAAGGTATGAGGTTTGAGTTAAAGACTTAGAAGAATCAACAGACACAGGTGAAAGCATGTCTAATGGTTACATCAGCTCCTGGTTGGCCATCTTCTCTGACTGCTGGCCTTCTCTTTTACCTAAAAAAGTTTACCAAAACTGAAATTTTATAATCTTGTTTAATATAGCCCGTTCAGTATTTGATTTGTTTTTAAACTGAAAACCAATTCTTCGTGTCTGATATAAACTCTGCAATTTAAAAGCTTTTATCCCTGTTTTAGAGTTCATCTGAATTAAAGAATACAAATTCCATTTACAGATACTAATATTTGACCATACCAGTGTCATTTTTTGGACTTCCTAAGAGCACATCCCCAAACTCTGTTAATTCAACAGATTAAATGTATTTACATTAATTTTCTATTTATTCGAGATTGATTTTCCATCCACTGAGATGACATGAGAAAGAATAGTACAACTTGCAAGGACATTTAAAATTTAAATTCACCAGTGGGATGAAAATTAACAGTTCTTTCTGTCAGAGGAGAAATAACTCAGAAGTTTTGGATATTTCCCTGGGAGAAAATGCTTTTGGATATGTGATTTCTCTAGACTTCTTTTGCCAAAAGGATTGGGGACAGGGTCCCCGCTGAGGATGGGGGAAGAGCCAGGGTGTTGGGACTGGAGAGCCTGCAGGGTGAAGCCGCTGGCCAAGGTGCTGAGTGGGGAAGCTGCTAGCCGTGCAGCTGCCTGCCCATTCTGGCGAACAGAGGGAGACGAGCTGTGCACCAATGCTGCTGCTCTTCCCACTGGGGCAGCCAGGGCAGGGTCCAGCAGGGGGTGTAGCAAGGGCAGTTGCCTTTGGAGGTGAAACGACAGTAATTTTAGAGGAGAATTGCAATTTATTGCCATCCAGTACGAGACTTTCCTGTAAAGAATGCTTGTTAATATACTATATTGGTCCAATTAAATTTTGGGGAAAAAATGTATTTAAAAATACATTCTTGCTCATGGCTTTTCAAGGAATGCATCATCTTTCATGTGACTGGATGGAAGCTCAGTAAAATATTTTCTTTGGCCCAATTTCTTTGCCACGTGTAACAAAAGAATTTCCATGATACTTCCAGGATGCACCACTTGGGAACTGCATTTTTAAAATATTCTTAGTTTAAAGCTACAGAGACCCAAATCACAATGAATTAAACTGGGTAAGACTGTTTCTTCTTTCACACCACATAAAGTTTGGAAGGAGGTAATGCAGGGATGAAATAGAAGTTCCTTAGGCCTGCCAAGGTCTTAGACTTGTTCTTTCTTTCTGTTCTGTGACCCTTAGCACATGGCTCACTTCCTCAAGGTTGCCTCTGAATTGAAAGATGGCTGCTGCAGCTCCAGCCATAACAGCAACTCTCTAGACTGAAAAAGGAAGAAGACAGAAGGGATTCCTACAAACTCAGCAAGCCCTTATTGGGTAGCTCTCACAGAAGACCTGCACAATGATTTCTTCCATTTTATTGCTTCCCCCAGTTTTCTAGAGAGGCCAGGAAATGTAGTTTGTAGACAACAACATAGGCATCTGTGTAAGAAGGCAGGGTAACATGAATATCTGGTAGGCACCTGGTAGACTCTTGCCACAAATGTTTGACATTTTAGTGAAACGTGACAATGTGGAGTGCATACTTCAAAAAGGCCATTTTAGACAACAGTCTATGTGGCTAGATGAGCTTTCCCTCAAGTGGCCAGAGTAGCTGGACACATTCTTTACAGATATGTTTAAAAGAAAGAAAGAAACTTCTACAATTGTGGCAGAGTGAAAGGTGAATGTATACTTTGGTGTCACACTTGCAGCATGGTTGATGGAATTGTTCACTCCTTCAGTGCCCCCTTGTGCCCGATATACTGTAACAGGATAATATATTTAAACACTGTAGAAAGGAACTTTTTGAAAATGTCCTTCTGTTATCTGTTACAGTGTAGCAATGTATGGTTTTAGTTGCTAGAAAAGCAAAATTAAAAAAAACATTATCTTCATGATGTTGGGATAAAGAGCTACAGTGTTGAGGATTATCTTTATTATGCTAAGTGGTTTTATTGTTAAAAATTATATCTTCTTACTTACATTTATATTAGTTTTTTTTTTAAGTTATATATGGTCTGATTTCTTTGCATTTGTTGATTACTCTTTTTTTTATTTTTTAAAAATATATTTTAAAAGATGCTTAGATTACATAAATGTTACACAAGAATTGCAGGGATTCCCATGTTCCTCACCTCCCATGCCTCCCAGAACTTCCCACATAAACATCTTTCATTAGTGTGGCACATCACCTGTAATGGATATACACATCCTGGGGCTTTGCCACTAAGCATGGACCATAGTTCACATTGTAGACCACACTTTCTCCCACACAGTTCTGCATGTTATATGCTGATGTCAAATGACCTATATCTGTTGTTGTAATTTCACTAAGGATAATTCCCAAGTCCTGAAAAAGCCCCTGTATTACAACTGCTTTTCCCTCTCCCTGCCCCGAAAGCGTCCAGTGGCCACTGGCTCCACATCAATGTTGTAATTTCTTCCATTGCTTGAATCACAATATGTCTACAACAGAATACCAGTAAGGCTCCTCTAGTCCATAGTTCTTCCCCCAATCCTGAGGAGTCTGGGATGGTGATGTCCACTCCACCTCCAAGTGAGAGGGGGCTTATATCCCATGGATAAGATGGATGGGATTATCCTGCCTGCAGCTGCAGACTCTCTCCATTCCCTGGGATGGCCGTTGTCCATCATCATCTCCTCGCCAGGTGACTTGGGTGAATCCATTGAGCTGTAGAGTAGGAGTTGCAGCTCCACCGAGATTCCAGGCACAGCTGGCACATGGGCAGGCCAAAAGCTCCAGTCTCTGGAAGTACACCTACAAACTCCAGCACCACATATAGGTTTGAATAGAAGGGACTGATGGACCATGTGCAGGGAGGACTTATTTGTGTCCAATTCTGTCACTCTCAGGAGCACAGATTCCAAAGTAGAGCCCACTGATTAGACATCAATCTCTGGAGCTATCCCCCCTTATATAGGACCTGGGTGTCTCCAGAGCCCTCAGGAGCCCCTCTGTGTGGGGTGATATCCACTTTGGTGTTCTATCAGATCCTTCTGAGGTGTGCTTAAGCATTATCTCTGGGATGACCTCCCGACTCTCTTTGAAGTCTCTTAGCCATATGAACTCATTTGTCTTTACCTTTTTGCCCTTTTATTCAAGGTCTTTTTCCAGTCGTATTGCCAGTTGGCACTTGGTAGTAATCCCTCATTGCCAAGGAGGCTCATCCCCAGGGAGTCATGTCCCACACTGGGGGGAAGGTAATGCATTCATATGCTGAGTTTTCTTAGAGAGAGTCCACATTTAAGCAACAAGGAGGCTCTCAGGTGGCAACCCTTAGGCACCCCATAACAATAGGCTAAGTTTCAATTACAAGAGCAAAGACACCTAAGGCTAGTTATCAATAATAAGAACCCATTAGTGGACCAACCTCCTTTGCCAGACACTGCCCCTGCACTTGGGGGACTGTTGTTGCTCCCTTGGAGAATGTGGCAGAGCTCTCTAGGCTGGGAATTCAGTATTCTCTCATTTATTGAGTGATTCTCCACCCACTGTGACCATGACACACCCCTTGATCATTTGAACAATTTTATATACCTTTTATGTATATTCAGATGAACTTCCTCCCATGAAACCCCCATCCCTGACACCCCCCCACCAATGATCC
>JAQZBX010058362.1:0-17757 GCA_029593785.1 Cabassous unicinctus
GAGGTCCTGGGTTCACTCCCTAGTACCTCTAAAAAGAAAAAATAAATAAATACATAAATTGGTGAAATTCAACCTATTGACAGACTAAAAGACAAAAATATGAGCAGATCTCAGTAGATGAAAAAAAAAACAATTCATTGGTATAAATCAGTTCAGAATCTTCAAAAGAAACAATCTTCTATGGAGTATTTTTCTAAGTTCTTTGCTAACATTATTAAGCATACATAAAAATATTTTCCTACAGTAGAAAAAAGTGGGCTAAGCTCCAACATTCAAGAGGAGGATCTACAGTCGAAATATAAAGTAATAGTTTAATATATAACACAATTATTATAAACAGAATTGAAAATTTAAAGAAGACAGAAAGTTTAATATAGAATATCAACTATATATCATTATTAGGGAGGTTCTTTTTTGCCTCTATACTTTTACATGGCTTTGGACATATTTCTTCAATTCAGTTTTATTTCTCTTAAATATGAAGTCAAAAGATCTTTCCTGAGGGATGAAGATGCAGGAGCCAACTAATAGAATTATCATTACGCAAAACACTGAGATAGTGCACAAATACTTACTGGAATATAAAACAATTTTAAATTCAACCCCCCCCCCGCAATCCTGCAAATTTCAGTAGAATTTTAATATTTCTGAGTTCTCTTCTGTGTAGTTGAGTCATATCAAATTCTGTCACATCTGGTTTCATGATAGAAGCATTGTAATTACTGGGTTCCCTCTAATTGTAACGTGACCACTTTCTTAGAAGGGGAAGAAGGGAACTTAAGTGAATACAGTGTTTGAAGCAGTGGCTAGAGCTCATAATCCAAATGGCATGCTCAAAATTGCTAATTTATTTAAAAGAATGTTCAGCATTTTCCCTTTGAAATTGAACTTTAAAGATATTTCATCACATAGACCAGAAATGGAGGTTCCAATTATTCAACAAATCTTTATTGAACACTTGATATGTTCTTTGTTCCTGCCTTAAGAGACTCACAACATAGTAAAAAAAAATAGTAAGAAACAATTCCCACTCAAACAAACAAACAATTCTATTTTACAGTGGGAATCCAGCCATATATAAGGAGACATGACTGTCAGGGCCAAAAGAAGACCTTTTTTTATTCCACCTTTTTAATTCTTTTTTTATTGCACCTTTTTAATTCTTATTCCTTTGTATTTTTTATGATATTTATACTCATATTACTTATTTATTTTCCTGGATTTTGTATGGTTCCTCTTCTACCTTTTTTGTTTATTATTATTACTGTTATTCTTTTCCTTTTCTTCTCTCTTTCCTTTTCTTTGGTCCTAATATTTTTTTCAAGGGAACACAGATAACTACAAGGATATAGAATAAGAAGAACCAAGTGTCAAAAAGGAACTTTACCACATACACACACACAATAAAACCCTGTAGTAGAAAGAGAAGATAATCAACCAAATAACCCCATCAAGATTAACAGATGCCTAGACACCAACAAAATTTACAAGCCATACTAAGAAACGGGAAGACATGGCCCACTTTAATGAATAAACTAGAAAACAGGAGGAGATGCAGAATATGGAACACCTAATCAAGGACGTCCAAACAAATATCATGAATCAACTAAATGGCGTGAAGTCAGAGATAAAGGATATTAAGAAGACACTGGGGGAACATACTGTAGAAATCATAAACATACATAAAAAGAAAACCAATCTGATAGTGAGTAATGGCACAATGCAAGAAATAAAAAATATCCTGAAAGCACATAACAGCAGATTTGACCAGGAAGAGGAAAGAATCAGTGATGTCAAAACAGTACATCTGAAATCAGGCAAAGAGTAGAACAGATAGATAAAAATATAGAAAAAATCCAGCAGGGACACGGGGACTTAAATGACAACATGAAATGTACAAACATATGCGTTATAGGCATCCCAGAGGGAAAAGAATAGGGAAAGGGGACAGAGAGAGTGTTGGAGGAAATAATGGCCAAAAATTTCCCAACTCTTTTGAAGGACATGGACGTACAGGAAGAACAGTGCACCCCAAACAGTATAAGTCCTAAGAGGTTTACCCCAAGACATATATTTATCAAATTGTCCAATGCTCAGGACAAAGAGAGAATACTGAAAGCAGCAAGAGAAAAGAGATCCATCACATACAAGGGACGCTTAATAAGATTAAGCACTGATTTCTCATCTGAAACCATGGAAGCAAGAAGGCAGTGGTATGACATAGTTAAGGTGATAAAATAAAAAGCTTCCAGCCAAGAATTCTCTATCCAGCAAAGCTGGCTTTCAAAAATGAAGGAGAGTTCAAAAGATTCACAGATAAACAGAAATAATGAGAATTTGTCAACGAAACCTGCTCTTCAAGAAATACTAAAGGAGGTTCTGCAGGTTGAAAGGCAAAACCAGGAAAGAGAGGGTTGGAGGAGAGTGTAGGAAGGAAGATTAATCGTGAGAATAACTAAAAAGATAAAAAGAGAAATAAAAATAACATATTACATATATAAACCTAACAAAAATATGGCTAATATAAGTAACGCCCTAAAGGTAATAACATTGAATGTTAATGGATTTAAACTGTCCAATCAAGAGATACAGATTAGCAGAATGAATAAGAAAATATGATCCATCTATATGCTGTCTACAAAAACTCACCCTAGACCCAGGGACACAAGGAGGTTGCAAGTGAATGATTGGAAAACAATTTTACACACAAATGGTAACCAAACCAGTGTGCCTCAAAATACATTAGGCAAACATTGGAAAAACTAAGTGGAGAAATAGATGCCTCTACAATTATAGTGGGGGACTTTAATACACCATTATCACCATTAGACAGAACATCTCAACAGAGGGCCAATAAAGAAACAGAGACCTTGAATAATGCATTAGAAGATCTAGACCTAATAGACATATACAGACCATTACACCCAAATACAGCAGAATATACATTCTTCTCGAACACACATGGATCATTCTCCAGGATAGATCACATGATAAGCCACAGAACAACTCTCAATGAATTCAGAAAGATTGAAAGTATACAAAGTGATTTTTCTGACCACAATGGAATGAAGCTGGAAATCAGTAAGGGACAGAGAGACAGATTACGCACAAAGATACGGAAGTTAAATAACACACTTAGACAATCAGTTGGTCAAGGAGGAAATTGCAAAAGATATCAGTAATCACCTTGAAATGAATGAAAATGAGAACAGAACATATCAAAACTTATGGGATACAGTGAAAGCAATGCTGAGAAGGAAATTTATAGCCATAAATGCCTGTATTAAAAATAAGAAAGAGCTAAAATTCAAAGACTTAACTGCACATCTGGAGGAATTAGAAAAAGAAAAACAAATTAATCCCAATGCAAGCAGAAAGAAGGAAATAACAAAGATTAGAGCAGAGCCAAATGAAATTGAAAATAAGAAAACACTAGAAAAAAAATAACAAAACAAAAAGCTGATTCTTTGAGAAGATTTATAAAATTGACAAACCCTTAGCTAAGCTAACAAAGAAAAAAAGAGAGAAAATGCAAATACATAAAATTAGAAATGATGAAGGGGATATCACCACTGACCCCACAGAAATAAAGACTATCATAAGAGGATACTTTGAAAAATTGTATGCCAACAAGATGGATAACTTAGATGAAACGGACAAATTTCTAGAAACACACAAACAGCCTACATTGATGAAAGAAGAAAGTGATGAACTCAAAAGACCAGTCTCAAGTAATGACATTGAATTAGTCATCAAAGAGCTCCCAACTAAGAAAAGCCCAGGACAAGATGGCTTCACAGGTGAATTCTACCAATCATTCTGGAAAGAACTAACACCAATCCTGCTTAAACTCTTCCAAAAAATAGAAGTGGAGGGAACATTGCTTAACTCCTTCTATGATGCCAACATTACCCCAAATACCAAAGCCACATAAAGATGCCACAAGAAAGGAAAACTACAGATCAATCTCTCTAATGAACTTGGATGCTAAAATCTTCAAAATAATACTTGTGAATCGTATTCAACAACAGATCAAGCAAGTTATACACCATGACCAAGTGGATTTCATCCCTGGTATGCAAGGACGGTTCAACATAAGAAAATCAATCAATGTAATATACCACTTTAACAGATCAAAAGAAAAAAATCACATGATCATCCCTATTGATGCAGAAAAAGCATTTTACAAAATACAGCACCCTTTCTTGATAAAAACACTTCAAAAGATAGGAACAGAAGGAAACTTCCTCAACATGGTAAAGGGTATATATGAAAAACCCACAGCTAACATCATATTCAATGGTGAAATGCTAAAAAGCTTTCCCTCTAAGATCTGGAACAAGACTAAGATGCTCACTGTCATTGCTCTTATTTAACATTGTGTTAGAAGTACTTGCTTGAGCACTTAGGCAGAAAAAGTTATAAAAAGCATCCAAATTGGAAAGGAAGAAGTGAAAATTTCACTAGCTGCAGATGACATGATCCTATACATAGAAAGCCCAGAGAAATCTACAACAAAGCCTCTAGAGCTGATAAATGAGTTCAGTAAAGTGGCAGGATGTAAAATCAACATGCAAAAATCAATAGCATTTCTGAACACCAATAACAAGCAATCTGAGGAGAGAATCAAGAAAAAAAATCCACTTACAATAGCAACTAAAAGAAACAAATACCTAGGAATAAACTTAACTAAAAATGTAAAGAACTTGTAAACAGAAAACTAAACATCATTGTCGAAGGAAATCAAAGAAGACCTAAGTAAATGGAAGAATATTCCTTGTTCATGGACTGGAAGACTAAACATCTATAAGATGTCTGTCCTGCCCAAATTGATTTACAGATTTAATGCAATATTACAACAGCATTTTTTACTAAATAGGAAAAGTTAATTATGAAATTTATTTTTAAGGGCAAGGAGCACCAAATAACCAAAGACACATTGAAAAATAAAAATGAAATTGGAGGAATCACACTACCTGACTTTATAACATACTACAAAGCCTCACTGGTCAAAACTGCACAGTATTTGCACAAGGATAAGTATACTGACCAATGGAACTGAATTGAGTGTTCTGACATAGATCCTCACATAAATGGTTAACTGATATTTAAAAGACCACCAAACCCACTCAACTGGGAGAGAATGGCCTCTTCAACAAATGATGCTGGGAAAACTAGATGTCCATATCCAAAAGAATGAGAGAAGATCACCCTCGTATGCCCTACAGAAAAATTAACTCAAGAAGGATCAAAGATCTAACTATAAGAGCCAAGACCATAAAGCTCCTAGAAGATAATGTAGGGGAACATCTATGAGATTTGTAGTAGGAAATGGTTTCATAAACTTTAAACCCAAAGCACAAGCAATGAAAGAAAAAAATAGGTAAATGTGATCTCTTCAAAATTAAAAACTTTTGTACTTCAAAAGAGTTTGCCAAGTAAGTGAAAAGGCAGCTTACTCAGTGGAAGAAAATATTTGGTAACCATCTCAACTGATAAGGGCCTAATATCCAGCATATATAAAGAAATTCTACATCTCGAAAACAGAAAGAAAACCCATTTTAAAAATGGGCAAGAGATTTGAATAGACACTCCTCCAAAGAAGAACAAATAAATGGCTAAAAAGCACATGATAAGAAGCTCAACATCACTATTAGGGAAATGCAAATCAAAACTACAATGAAATATCATCTTACACCTATTAGACTGGTGGCTATTAAAAAAAACAGAGGACTACAAGTGTTGGAGAGGAGGTAGAGGAAAGGAAACACTCATCCACTGCTGGTGGGAATGTAGAATGTTGCAGCCATTGTGGAGGACAGTTTGGCGGTTCCTTAGGAAGCTACCTATAGAACTGCCATATGACTCAGCAATCCCACTTCTGGGTAAATACTCAGAAGAATTGAAAGCATGGGCACGAACAGATATATGCACACCAATGTTCATAGCGGCATTATTCACTATTGCCAAAAGTTGGAAGCAACCCAAATGTCCATCAACAGATGAATGGATAAGCAAACTGTGGTATATATACAATAGAATACTACTCAGTTGTAAGAAGGAATGCAGTATTAACACATGGGATAACGTGGATGAATCTTGATGACCTTATGTTGAGTGAAGTAAGCCAGTCACTGAAGGAAAAATATTACTTGACCTCACTGATATGAGTTAAGCAAATTGAGCAGACTCACAAGCTAGAGTCTGGAAGATAGGTTAACAGAAGACGGAGGAGTAGAGGGTGGTGAGGCAATATCGACATGGGCAAAATCTATGATAAGGTGGAAGGGTGTGGTTGGGTAGTGAATGGGTATGAGAGTGGTGCAGTGATGTGATTGGGTCCAGTGGTGCTGGTCTTTGAGGGGGAGTGGGATGGGGGGGTTTGTTCAGACTATCCATGGAACTGTGTATAGGATTGGAGGAAGGAGCAGGTGAAGTCTGGGGATTTGCAGGTCTGTCCTTAAAACTACAATGGTGGGTATGTTCTTTTGGCATATATGGCAGGGGAGAGTTACTGGTGTAGGGCATCAGATGTGGGGGGATATTCAGGATAGGGTTCACCTGGGGCATGATTCTATGGCATATGAAAATGTTCATCTTGTCATAATGTGTTATCTCAGTGGGTGGAGACCCACACAGTAAACAAAAAAAATTTAAACCCCCATCCTGGGGAGTCCTGCTATGTTCTTAACTAGAGGGACAAAAATCTCTTGAGAACATATGTAGTGCCTAATAAAAGAAAACAGACCAATATCTCATGCTTTCAATATTATTGCAAGTAACTATGAATCTTATTTTTCAAAAATTGAACATTAGTGGTTGCCATAGGTTCTGAGGGGAGAGGTAGGGAAGAATGGAATAGATGGAACATAGGGGATTTTTAGGGCATTAGAATTGTTCTGCATGATCTTTCAATAACAGATACAGGCCATCTTAAATTTCATCAAAACCTATAAAAGTGTATGGTGCAAAATTTAAACCATAATGTAAGTCATTGACCATGGTTAGTAGCAATGCTTCAATATTTGTACATCAACTGTAACAAATATATCATCCACATGTAAAATGTTATTAATAGGGGAAGATGGAAAATGGGAAGGGTGTTGAATATATGGGAATCCCCTATATTTTTTATGTGACTTTTCTGTAACCTAAAGCTTCTTTGAAAATAAAAGGAAAAAAAAACACTGGGGGAACATAAGGAAGAAATTGTCACTGCACATACAAGATAACAGATTTTACAGTGAAGAAAGACACAATATATTTTAAAAATTTATATTATTTCAAACTTTTATTTTTTATTTTTGTATTTTATTTATTTTTAAAATTATTTTGTTTTCTTACTTATTATATTTGGTTATTTTTTGTCTCCATTTTTGGAGAGGTTTTGGATCACAGAACAGTCACAACTGTGGCAAGGGAGGATCATTGGTGCAGGGTGTCAGTGATGAGGGGATGTATGGGGAGGGGTACACATGGGGCATGCCTCTAAGGCATATGAATATGTTCAACTATTTATGGGGTGTTGTCTCAGTGGGTGGAGACCCACACAATAACCAAAAGAATATTGAAATGGCTGCTACATTTTCTAATAGAATGGCAAGAATCTCCCAAGTACATGGACAGTATGCCTAGTGAAAGAAGACAGACCATTATGCCAGGCCCTTCATATTGATTATTGTACTTATGAACCTTTTCTTGTGTAATTGAAACCTAGTCTAGTATTATATATTGCCTAAGATTTATCTCCTGAAAGCCTCCTTATTGCTCAAATGTGGCCTCTCTCTATGCCAAACTCAGCATATAAATGCACTACTTTCCCCAGGCCTGGGACATGACTCCCGGGGATGAGCCTGCCTGGCACTGAGGTATTATTATGAAGCACCAACTAGCAATGCATCTGGAAACAGACCTTGACCAAAAGGGGGAAATATTAAAAATAAATGAGTTAGACTCATCTATAGGTTCTCTACACCTGGTTCTTCTGCCCGTTTTACTTGAACCTATAATTAGCACTATACTTGTAAAATATATGTCCCAGAGACTTAAATCTTTGGTCTGTTCATGAGCTGATTGAGCCCTTAATTTCAGCAGAGTTGCAACACCTACTCTCCAGTTCACTGGACTCACCCAGGACAACTAATAAGGAGACGATGATGGACAACACCCAAATGAAGAAACAAAGAGTGTCAGCAGCTGCAAGCAAGATAGTTCCATTGATCTGCCCCATGGAATATAAGCCTCCTCTCAATTAGAAACAGAGTGGGCATCACCCTCCTGAAATCCTCAAGATTGGGGAATGAACAATGGACTAAAGTAGATTTATTATTATTCTATTATGGACTTATTTTTATTCTAGCAATGGAAGAACTTTTATCATTGGTATGAAGGCAGTGGCCACTAGAGGTTCTGAGGGAAGGGAGAGGGAAGAATAGGTGTAACATTGGGGCATTTTAGGGACATTGCAACTGTCCTGCATGACATTGTAATGATGGATACAGGCAATTATACATTTCATCATAACCTATAAAATTATGCGGGGTAGAGTGTAAACTATAATGTAAATTATAGTCCATGGTTAGTAACAATTCTTCAATATTTGTTCTTCAATTGTAGCAAATGTACTACACTAATGAAAGATGTTGTTGATGGGGGAAAGTGTGTGTGTGGGGGAAAGGGTGGTGCATATGGGAATCCCCTGTTTTTTATATAGCATTTATATAATGTTTCTTTAAAAATAAAATAAAATTTTTAAAAAATTATGGCAATATTAATATGCTCAAAGTAGTGGTGCATATTATCTTTCATTTTTTCCTTACTGTCTTTTGAGTTTGATGTTATAAATGAGTCCAGTAGGCTATGATCTCCTTCCATTCTATGAGAATTCATTAATTATACAAATTGCTTATAGAAATGTTTATGTCCTTATTTATTTTAAGTAGAATGAAGGCCATCATGTAGAGGGATCAGTTTGAACCAAGACTTATCCTTCCTTCTCATTATGAATCTTAATGACGTCCCTATTTCTACAACTTTGCCCAACAAAGAAAGGCTATAGGAAGAAAACTAAGCAAAGATTTAATTTTGCTCAGAAAATGTGAGCTCATCAATATGGGCACGTTAACATCTAGTGCTTTGCTTATTAGAATAAAAGCTATTCACCTTGTATTACAATTAAAATCTGATTACTATGGATGATCTGAAACATTTATAATACTGTACTTACTGGAACTCACAGCACCGAAGTATCCATTTTCATGTCTTTAGAATTGTATGTAATTATTTGTAAATGATTATGCTTTTTCCGATACCTTCTCCCAGCCAAGACAATATTAAATTCATCATGTAGTCAACAATTATGGCATATAAGAAGTTCTAAAATTATGAACATGACTGAATACCTTTTATGTATATAAATCTGAAACTACTTAGAAGGCACTAAAATTTATGAGTACTTTAGGTCTTATAAATTTTTATCAAGTGGCCTTTAAAACTAAAGTTTTTATTCATGTTACGTGCGTTTTTTACAGAGCTTATCCTGACTAAAGCCAACTTTCCATGTAAACCTTGATTGCCAGATACCAGCTCATTGAATAATCATGTGCCTATGAAGCCATCACTTTGAGCAGAGTTCAAGACCAATAACTGAACTGTGGGAGGGAGATAGGAATCACAAAATATGTAACCTAGAAAGGTTGTTTCTTATCTGTGCCTTGATGATCACACAGATCAATCTCCATTGGGATGACATTATTGAGTTGTCTTCCTTTCCAAAAAAATGAGGAAAAAATAGGGTTAGCTTGGTGGATTTAAAAGTTGGCTTTTTAAATACAAACAAAAGTGATTCTGTGTGAATTTTTCTTTATACATCTTGGTACATTTTGGCTAATTTCTGTAGATTCTTCAAGGTAGAGTACTTTCCTTCTCTTAGGAGACATAGCAATTCCCCAGCTGAATTATGTTGTGACTTAATGCTAGTTCTGCTGGTCTGGAGTCCAAGAGGGGAGAAAGATCCTGAGGCAGCTTGTGTTTAGCAAGGCAGAGCCCTCCGTATTATCTTCAAACCAGGGAGAAGCACAAGCCTTCTATAGGGAGGAGAAGAACTCCTCTGTAGCCCCAAAACTCAAGGGAATCTGGGAATTCAAATTTCTATACTGATGCTCCCCTGGGTCCCACATCTTCCCAATAAGGTAAGGTGTGAATATAGTCTTGGCATGGTGGACGTGCTGGGGTTGAGAACTGTACCTTTTCTGGAGAACTGCTTTTCTTTATATCAATCCTAGACCAGATCCTCAGCTTTTTCTGCCCTCTGGCTGACAGTGAGGAGGCTCTCTTGAAATTTTGCCACACTTTCCTTTCTTGGTTTTTATATTTATCCTGAAAACCTCAGCTTTTATTTTCTTTATATAATGCAGCCATTTACCAGAGTAAGGGCCATCTAGTTACATAATCCTTATCATCATTACTTCCCCTGGATCTCTCAAATGCCTGAGATGTTGTACCTTCCAGTGCATTTTATTTCACTGCTACCAGTTAACCTTAAGTGAAAGATTTAACAGTTGCACTATTACCTTGTGCCAGGGACTATTTGTACAGCACCTTCTACCAGTAATGGGGTTCTCCCTACCAGGCATCCAGAAAATGATTCAGCTCCAAATGCCTTAGATTCTGCAACCTCTTGGCAACAACCGTCATAAACTAGGTTTCCTGACAAAGACTGAGATGGAGATTTACACACAAGTGGCTTATTGAAGAGTGGTCTTGGGAATAACATCTGTAAGGCAGTAAGGTAGGCACAACTGGTCTAAGTAAGAAACTGAACTATGCAGTGTCAGTGGATAACTCAGCTAATCATACTGGGATCTCTGAATCTCAGAGCACACACACACACAAACACATTTATGTTCTTAACCTTACTTTCTATTGTAGAGATAAAAATATGGAGTTTAGAATTTGTCAGTTCTGCCATTAGATGCCTTCCTTTGGCCTAGTTATTTAACCTCTCTGATTCTACTGTTTCCATGTAATTGAAATGACAGTATATCTCTCATGGGGTAATTGTCAGAAATTGGTGAGATATTTTTAAAAATACCTAGAATAAGACCTTGGACATAATAATTTGTTTTAAAAATGTTAGTTTCTTTCTACTCTTCCCTCATTCTACTTCTATTTTTCATGTCAAGAGGTGCGACTACAGTTATTTTTATGATTGTTTTGATAAAAAATATATATTTGACAGCTATCAGATTATATAGCTTCTATTAGTAATATCAGCAGCAATTTGAATTAGGTTTTCTGAACACTAGTCAATAGCTAAACTTGAGAAATGCATAACCATAAGAGTACTTATTTTGATTTCTGAAACTTCTTTCCAGTGGAAAATGTATTTTGTGCAATTTGGGTGTCTGGCTCAGAGCCTCCATCTTCTCTACTTCCTCCATAGCAGTGGAAATGTAACCCAGGCAGGGCCCACTAGATGCTTCATTCCCAGGTGATTGGTTGCAGGATGTTCCCTATCAAGCCCTGTCTGAGCCTTTCCTGAGATTTATGGAGGCTAAAAAAAGAAAATGTGCCTCATTCTTTGTCTCAAAAATGTGATAAAAATATAAGTCTGAAGCTGTCAGCTATCATCTTTCCTGACATGTGGAATAAGTCTTCCTGGGAAAACACAAAGAGAGAAAATTTCATTCTGGAAAAGGAGAAATGCAAACAAGATTCAAAATCCTAGATCTAGCTATTCCTAATCCAGATCCATCTTTGGACTTTTCAATTCCGTGAGCCAAATCCCACTCCTTTATTAAAATTATTATAAGGTAAGTTTCTGTCACATTCAACCTAAAGAGCTATAATAAAATTCCTATCAAATCATTATTGGAATATTTTTGAGTAATTAGCTAAATTGGAGAATTTTATTCCTGATCAAAATGCTCTGTGTTGTATCCTCAGTGCCTAGAACTGTGCCTAGCATAGGGCTGGCATTGAATAAGCAATTATTGAATAAGCAATTATTGACTGAATTATGTTATTCATAAGCATAAAATTAGGCCTCTAAAATATGTAGCACAATAGCATTAATATATATAGACACACATATAGACACACATATTCACTGGGAGGAAAAAATATAAGATTACACATAACCATTGCTCCTCTTCAAAAGTCCCTAACTACCTTCTGAAGCAATTTGAATTTTTTATTTTAAAGAAAATAAGTGTTTAGAATATGATTGCTTAGTTCTATTCCTGTTTCTATCAGTGCTTTTGACAAATATCTCAAACTCTGCTTCTGTGGTTTATTAAGAATGGTTCTAAGACTCATTTTATTTCTTTCTGGTATTCTTTCCTGAACTATGTTTGTAAGCTTAAATTAAATAATATCTGTACTTTTATAACATGCCAATTCTTAATTCAGAAAATGTGGAAATAACTCTTATAAACTAAAAGTCACATAATTCCTTGGGGGATAATGCTAATGGTCATGGGGAACAAATGAGAAGCATGATAGCTAGCCTCTCCAAAGAAATTATTGGGACACTTTGGAGTGAACATACAATTTCTTCTGGATAATATCTTAATAGCGTGAAAGATTCATTTTTAAATCAATAGGCACTGTATATCTGTAAAATTCACTCCAATGTGCTTTGTTAGTTAATTAATATAATCACTTACCACAAATACAAATTATGTCAGAAGCCACCTATTGCTTTGAAGAGTAAATAAATGTTTTGAGAAATATTCAAATATGAGTCCCACTTGAAAAACTATATTTAGTATACTCACTCCAAAACAACGTATGATTTAAATAACTTGTTTATTCAGAAAAGCAATTGGTGACTCTTCAGCTCATTTAGAGCACTTAAAGGAAACTGAGAGTAATTTCATGGAGAGAACCCTGGCTGCACACTGAACTGAAGCAATCGAAGGTTGTGGCGGGATTTGCCAACATGGTAACTATGAATTTATGCACCATTGACACAGCGTACATCATTCTATTTTTTTTTTTTTTTGTCTTTTCCTTTTCTCCTTTACTATTTGACTCAAAAAAGGACCTCCATTTTCAAATAAAAGACAATATTTGATTTAAAATATAACAGCACCTCAAATTATCACATTCATCTTAGATTCTCTCACTAATTCTTTTATGGCCTTAAGCAGAAACATAAATGTTTTCTGAAATTTAGATTCTATTATTCTAAACTAAAATCATGAGAGCTGTTTCAATGAACTGGGAAAAACTTCACTGAGGTGATATTTTCTAAATGCAGCTGCTGCTTTAGTAATCACTTAAAATTTAGTTCTAAATTATTTTAAGAATTTGGGCTCCATATTGAATTTCATTGAAAACTACATTGTGGTCTGAATATTCAATAATATTGGAATTGGAGCTTAATTCTTAAGTATATATGAAATGTCCTAAAATAGTTCATTGGTTTCATTGTATTTGAAGTGAGACCAGGAAAAGAGATTCCATCAAAGAAATAAAGGACTGACCTGATTATCTAGGTCATTTAAGAATTAGATACAGATTAATTTCAACATCTGTGAGAAAAGATAGCCAGGAGCTGAGAATTAGGGTGTTTTCCTTTTCTGGCTACTACTATCCATGTAATTAATTTCACTAATTAATTCATACTGTGGACTCAATTTCTTAGGAAAAAAAAAGAGTGCCTTCCCCAAAGTAAGCAATTTAGTCTATATTCATCTGTATTAGAGTCCAATGTGTGACGTTAATATTTTTCAGAAATCTAGATAAACAATATAGACTACTGGTATCTTGCTTAAGAAAATTCTTTGGTCTTTCTCTACTGAAATAAAGCTTTTGAATCAATATTCCTCTTAATATATGACCTGATATTTCACTCAGTAATTTGTTATATTCTTTTAACTTTTCAGTTGAGATCATCTACCATAATGTAGTAATGATATACTATTTTTTTTTTCAGAAGCAGTTTTTCTAGTTGCTGATTTTATCAAAATCTCATTTTTGAATGCTATTAGCACTACATAATAACAGGGTGAAACTTTATTAAAAATCAGCTGAATTACTCAGTTCCTAGATTATTCTAAGAATAATTGAATCAGTTCTTCCTTCAGAAATAATGTATTTAGGTTAAAAAAAAAAAAAGGAATGCATTTGATTCCAGAGTTGGATAAATGAGCTTTATTATGGATTGCTGCAATGTAACACCTTTGGGATGCTTCTGATCAACGTCTTAGATGTAATCACTAAGAAACAAATAATCGTTTTGTAGCATAAATGATGTAGACTAATTTTTTTAAGTTTCTGTTTCTGCAAATGGGGTTTGGTTTGAAAGCTGTTAGCTTTGAAACATTACAGTAGATAGAGTGAAGCAGATTTACACTATTTTATTTGTTATATTTACAATGACCATTTTTATGTCTGGAGGCATACAAGGATGATTTCAACTTCCAAGAATCTCACTGGCCCCATAAACTACTGGTTATTCTGGAAATTCTTGTCCATTTTAGTTTAAGCCCCTTAAAATTCTCTCTTTACATTCATGCCCAATCCTACCTTCCATGCCCATCTGAGAGTCCCAATGGATGGATGTTTAGTATCTATTCCAAACAACTTCTATTTCATCGACAGGTGCTACATTCTTAACCTACACTGCCTTATGACTGAACCTTCTCATTCTTTAGTTTCTCTGATGCCCAATACCACTAACCTAATTTACCAATTGGCTAACTTCTAGGCTTTGGAGTCCAGCTCTGTTTCTTGACTTCTCATCTTATCCAAGCCGTGTTCCATGGAATCTTTGGCAATAATGCTCTTGTTGGAATGACTGCAGGACCCAGGCACTGATCTTATAGGCAGCTCTTATTATGTTTCTCCACAAACTATCCTGGACATCTGTAATAAAAAAATCAGAATTGGTAAGAATTTTAATAAAATATACATATCACTAACGTGTAAGAAATCTACAAAGTCATGGCCTGAAATAACATTGTAATTATCCATGAGAAGTCATGCATATTTGCTTTGATATTAAGAAGCAACCTGACCAGGGAAGACCCACCTGAAGTACAGGTAAAAGACTCAGAAAAATAATTGGAAAAAAAAAAAAAAAAAAAGATCTGGACAAGGACTAAAACAGAAACATTAACCTAGAAATTCATTGCTAATGCTACATGAAAATACTAAAAAGGGCAAATAGGTAGTTAATTCCAGAAGCCACCTTCTACTACACCTTCTAGTTATATACACACACAAGTAAATGTATATGTATATACTGGTATGGTTAGATTTTATGATATTTTAATAAATGATGTACATTTAATTCATTGCATCGTGAAAATTTAGTTATCTCCAACTAAATTAGGTTTTGTTTAAAAAGTCACTGTGGGAAGCAGATGTAGCTTAGTGGTTGAGTGCCTACTTCCTCATGTATAAGGTCCTGGGTTCAATTCCCAGTACCTCCTAAAACGAAAGTCACTGGTTATAAAGGTCTTCTTTGGTTATTGGAAAGAAGAGGTATTAGAACAGGGATTTACAATCCACATTTGTATGACTATTCCCATTTCTTCACTGGGAAATTCAAGGTAAGCATCCCTCTTAAACAAGGATCATATAATATGATGGGGTAAGAAGAAACCATGTGCAAAATCCAAAGGAGAGTCAAACCTGTAAAGTTTCCACTTTTGGAGAAGAGTAAATTGGTACAAATTTCTTTGGTAATTGGGTAATCTATAGTAAAGCTACAAATACACATTTCCAAGGTTAATACTGAAGCAGTACATTGCCCATAGCTGGCTGGTTGGCAACTATTCTGATTGACAGTGACTCAACCAGACAAGTTATTAAACATTTTGAACATCACCCCTGAATATATCAGTGATCCAGAAAATCCACTTCTTGATATATTATCTAGCTAACTCTCACACATATTTACAAAGGCATGTAGCAGGTTATTCATTGCAGTAATTCATTACAATGTCCCAAATCACAATTGAGGATTCTTTATAAACATCTGTAGGTATAGGATGAAGAGATTTTTACAGGGGCAATAATGTTGCATAAATTTTTATTGAAAATTGGAACATTCAATTATCAACTACTGTTTCTAAAAACTACTGAAAATGGAGGCTGGCTCCCTAACCCACTGCTTCAGGCAAGACTTCCACAACTTGATATCTGGTCTTTTGATATGCAACCTGAGATCTCCTGGTATCTGCTCTCCCAGATGTGATTATGCTCTGAGGAAGTGATCCACACTGGCTAATCTCACAAAGAAGGAGATAGATAAACCAGAATGGCAGTATATACATTCACAATAACAGAGATAACTGCTGGGATAACCAGCATGTGTCATATCCCTAGATCCTCCCTCCTGGTAGTTAAATCAACCCATAGCAACCAAATTATAGATCAGAAGACTGATCTGTGTGCACTGGACTAAAACAGAGCCTTATATTTTAGGGATACTTTGATATGTGTCTCACAACTGGATGATATTTTTTCCTGCTTGAAAGATATTTTCATACAAATAACTGATAAAAGTCCTTAAAATTAGCTACTTGTTCCCTTTTCTGAACTAGAGAAACAACTTTCCTTCTTTTCTTACCACTTAATATTACTTTGGATATGTTTTTATATATTTGAAAATATGCAGTTTTTAACTGGACCTCAGGTAAACTCTAGTCAACTTGACAAAGCCTGGGAGCTATTTGTATGGCCATTCAAGAGTCACTCAAAAAACTTATATTTACAGTGATGTTGGGCAATGGCAGAGTCAATAGACCCAGTTCTGGCCTTCAAAAAGTATACAACTCTGTGGAGAGACGTACAAGCACCCAGAAATTTCTAATTTCCTATGATGATTGCTACAGTTGTTAAAATACAAAGTTCAGTGGGGACACAAAAGGAGAAAACAAAACAATACAGAGATTTGGCAAGTCTTTCCAAAAGAATAAGGACTCTGAGCTCATCTGAAGAAAGAGTCGTAATTTGTCCTTTGACTGTCAATAGGAATATTCTCCAGGTTGTAGTAAGATAATGAGCAAAAGTACAGAGTACTGATACTATGAGAAGCCCTAGCTTTCTTGACTGGAAATTGGAAATATCCTAATCTCAGTAGCACCACAATTGTAAAACTCTTAAGGAAAACTGTTCATTGAAATAAAGAATGTCATCTTTTATATTTACTAACTCTAAAATCAGTTGTTTTTTTTTAAGTTGTGAAATATTTCTAAAGGTTTACCTTATTTGGAGTTTTTGTCCACAGTGGAATCACTATAACCAGAACTACCCATATCTGAATCTTGCTGGCTAATTGAGGAGTTTGATATAATTTTAATTCTTACATTATTGTACTATCAAAGAAAATTCTGTGTAGTTGGTAATTCTGGCCTTGAGGCTAAAGGAGCTAGGGTAACCCACAATTGATTTATTTGGGGTTGAGTTTGCATATTTTAAATTTTAATAAAAATGCCACATTTCTCCTGCTTCAAAATCCTTCATAACTAGGGTCAGGGTATTGTTAATTTTATTCTTTCTAACATTTTAATATTTCTAACATTTTAATATTTATTCATGCAAGCTCCCCCCTTCTCATCTCCTCCATTTGCCAACTTCAACAGCAAAGCATATATTATATCATTCGTTAACCTTTTCCCCAAAGTGATCTCAGTGCAACTTCAAAAACAATGCACAAATCTTTGTGAAGGGAAACCTATATTATTGTGCCATGTTAAATGTTACATAGCCAGACATTTGTGAAAAAAGCATCATATATAT
>JAQZBX010058363.1:0-17757 GCA_029593785.1 Cabassous unicinctus
AAAATGTCCAGTGGCCACCGTCTCCACCTCACTGTTACAATTTCTTCCATTGCTTGAATCACAGTATGTCTACAACAGAACACCACCAATTCCACTCTAGTCCACAGCTCCTCCCCCCTCTAATATATTCTTGACATTTACTGTATGATCATGAACCAGATTGTTAAGAAGGTGGGTTTGATTCTTCTTATCTTTGTATCCTTTTCTATAGTTGTGTTCATTTGAATGCACTTTCTTGGATCTAAGTATCAGGTAGAAGAAATTGATTATATGATGCTGAAAATAAAACTTTCCTAATATCTTGACAAACATGAATTTTAACATTCCCTGTTTGAGATCCCTTCTTTATAAATTGATTAGAATGGAGAGTCTGTCATTATTTTTAGAGTGAGAGAATTTTCTGATCTTAATTATTGAATATTTACCACTTTATGACAAAATCACTTTGGTTTTCTGTTAATCTTGAATGTATCTTTGAAAAAGTGGTTTTTGTAGGATTCCATACACTGCAGACATATTGATTTCCTAAGGGCCTACAGTGTTTGGCTATTCAAAACTGAGAACAAAACCAAGCTATTGATTTTAATTTCTCAGTCATTATGCCACTGGGACCTTGTTTTGGAAAATTTTTCAGGCAGCTCCTTCTTTGAATGATTTTCTTCCTCTTTCTGGATAGAATCCAAGCAGCTGCCCTCTAGTAAGAACTAGTCGGTAAACAAATATTTACAGACCATATATGGGATACACAGCTCTATGAAAAGGAACAGCAATGTTTTTATTAAGGTTTTAATTTTGTTTGTAAGAATTTTCTGAATAAGTTTATAAGTTTCTCTAGACACCTAAATGGTTTGAGGTTTATAAAGAATCAGCCTTCTGATCAGTCATTACTAAGAGTTTGTATTATTGACAGCTAGTTTATCAATGCATTTTATTTTTAAATTTTATCAAAATTAGTGTGTTTTTTTTTATTCTGAAAAGATGACATGGAAAGTAAGGCATTCATGATGGATTTATATTTTATATGAACTTTAAAGAATTGTAATTCAACTCCAGTCTGGGCCCCATTTAAAATAAAACAAAGCTTTACTCCATTCATAAGCTATGTGCTACTTTCCTAGATAAAGCCTAGTTTCTTTTCATAACCCTTGCTGGAGTGGTACATCCCTGAACTGTATGCTGGGAGGGTAGAGTAGAACTTGCCTGTGTCTCGAGGCAATGGAAAGAAAGGAAGAAGACAAAGATAGCATTTTATGGAGAAATTGAAATCAATAGAAAGAAAGTTTCCATGGTGTGTCAAGTAAAAGCACATAGGCAGAGGAGAGACTAGGAACAAGGCAGAAACTAGACAAGTTCAGTGGGGGTCCAAGCTCAGCCCTGACAACACTTGTGAGAAAAGCTACATGATTAGATTTTCAAGTTGACTTCCATGAATCAGAAAGTTCTTCCTCAGTATTGGCTTTACTAATAATTTCAAACATAAAGGCAATCAAAGGGAACAGATGAACCAGAAAGAGATGCGGCACATTCCATATGGTTCCCCCGGTCCTTGTCCTTTTGCATCAGACATATCTTTCTCACCCAGAGTAATAGATGAAGTCCCTAAGTAAGATTTTGCAGTTTCTCATGCAGATTAAGCTTTAAATGATTAAACATCTCCATTTTACAACCAAGAGAATTTTACACCTTATGTTATCTCCAAGGAGCCATGTCTCATAGATTTTGGGTTTATTTCCTATAAGTAATCCTTTAGGCAGGAACATTCTGCTAAGGACATTCAACAGGTAAGGTTTCCTCCTACTAGAAAATACCAG
Organism: Cabassous unicinctus; assembly: GCA_029593785.1. Classification (NCBI taxonomy): domain Eukaryota; kingdom Metazoa; phylum Chordata; class Mammalia; order Cingulata; family Chlamyphoridae; genus Cabassous; species Cabassous unicinctus. Next base: position 1,812 of record JAQZBX010058363.1, read on the forward strand.
GAGGACTGCTTGACAAGGAGGTAGGCCAGGTCATGCTTTCTTTTCTTTTTCTTGGGCCATACCTCCAAAAAATACCAGCAACTTTATCTTCTTCCTTCCAACTTGCTACAGTGTTCCTGAGATGTTTATGTGCTAGGAGAATTGTTTATGGAACCCAGTATTCTTAGATAGGCAGTTTTTTCAATAAAAATGTATTTCAGTTGTTGACATGGTAAATAGATGTATGGTATTTTTCTCAAAAATATTTGCATGATGTATAACAAAAATATAGTACTAAGAATATATAAAGAACTACGTACCAATCAGAAAAGAAACAATCCAATATAAAAATGGGTTAAGAATATGAAAAGGCAGTTTTACAGAAGAGGAAACCCAAAAGGCAAATTAACGTGAATGATGCTTAACCTCAGTAGTATCAGGGAAATGCAAATTACACTGACATAAATTTTTAAAAATATTAAATTAACAACAGTACCAACTGTTGGTGAATATGGAGGGAAAAGGAATTCATCACCCAGTAAAGTTAATGGTGCGTATCCTCTAAGATACAGCAGGTCCAATAGACAAGGAGACTTGTACAATGCATTTTATTTTAGTATTTTTGCAATAGCTAAAAGTTGGAACTACCATTAAAAATACCTGTATATGGTATATTGAAAATGAATTATTTATACCACTAAAATTAATAAATTAGGTTTTCATGTATTAACATTAACAGATTTTAGATTTTGAAGGAATTGTAAGTTAAAAAGTCAAGGTAAAGTATACAAGCAAGATATACTACACTTGAATATATAGTACAAATATATCCAAATATACTACACTTGAAAATCATATACACAAAACAATTTACACACACATACCCAAAATATCCAGTGTACCTATACTCTTTATTTCTTCAAAAAATCACCAGAATCAGAGAAAATATTTTGAGCTTATATTGTGTATACTCAAGACCTATGCTTTTGCATTTGTAAAATACTTCTGCATAAAAAAATATTTCAGAATTTAAAAATTAAAATAGATTTTAATCAAAAAGTCTCCTTTGGTTAAGAATAAATATTTAGAATGAAACCTCAGTTTTTAATTTCCTTGTCACCCAGATATTTTTCTCTTTAGATACAGGTCATATCTCTGTCTCATCAGTATGCTTTTGGTTCCAGTAGCCAAACTATTAAAATGAATGTTTTTGGAATATTGATAAGGGTAGAATAGAAGCTGAATTTAGAATGTTGTATGCATACTCATATTAAACACTTTTGACACCTAATGTTTACAAATAGATGAAATTTATACTTGAAAATAGATTTTAAAAATTGGAAAAAGTAGACTAGCAGACAAAAACCCAAAAGATCTGCTGCCTACGTCAGGAAGCATTTTTAATTTTCAAATGAATGTTTTCCTAAGTAAAATAAAAGGTAAGCAATTCATTTATAAAAATAGAACATGCATATTAAAGACTGAATCTGAAACAAGTTGTACATCTCTAAAATAAACTAATTTTCTTTATCAGGGGAAAATGTAGCAACAAAATAAGCATTTTTAATAAGATAAAGAGAAAAATAATCATAGCTCTGAGCAAGAAACAGCTGACCTATTTCAGTTGGGAGAGGAACCATATTCACTTTTAAATTTATGCATAGTTTGATTATATCTAAGATTTTAGAAGCCTGGCTCAGTCAGCAGTCAATCCATCAGAGAAAATAGAATTTGCATCAAACTGTGTCCAAGTGGACATATTGAGATTAGGAGCTCTTGGCATGGGCTTTTCCTTTTTTATTTTGGTTTATTTAACAAAAATTAAGGATCAGAAATTCCTGATAATGAATTCTATATTATTAGACTAGTGTAGTTTTCTTCCTTCCTGGTGTTTTTGATGCAAATAATTAATTGTTAGGTATGGATAAAACAATGCTTAAAATTCCCTCTTCAGATTTCCGTATCACTAAATGCTTTTTTGAAGCTGTTTCTTACTAAGAAAAACTTTGCCACAGATTTTGTCATTCCTTTTTATAAGTCTTTAAGGGCAAAGAGCATGAGGTTTGGAATCAGATTCCTGATTAAAATGCTGTGTGACCCCTGAAGTAGTTGTGTCAACAACCAAACCTGAAGTCTCTAGAATGAATTGCAAATTTACAAGCAATACAGGGACAGAGGAACATGTTAAATTAACAGTAAAGGATGCAAACTACAGAAAAATCCACACTGTATAAGAAAAATAACTCATTTTCTTCACTAAATAGATTGCATTTTAATAATGAAGATAGGGAAGATAGGACGGAGGGACCTATATTTTAAAAGAGACATATTAAACTATTGGTGTGTAAGGGGTTAACAAACTATAGTCTGTAGGCCAAATCTTGCCTACCACCTGCTTATGTAAATAAAGTCTTATTGGAATACAGTTATATCCCTTCATTTACTTCTTGTTTATGATAGCTTTTGCTCTAAAACGGTAGAGTTGAGTAGTTATGACAGAGACCATATGGCCTACAGAGCATCACATATTTACTATCTGGCTCTTTGCAGAAAAGGCTTGCCAATTCCTGCTATATAAACATTATTTGGATCATGCTTTGAAGTAACAAACCAAAAAATATATAATAAATTATGAGACAATTGGGAAATCAGATCACTTGACTGTATATGATGATATTAAGGAATTAATTTTTAGGTGTGATCGTATTATTATGATTATACTTTTTAAAAGTCCTTGCCTTTTAGAAATACATATTAAAATATTTATGGATTGAATTAAAAATAAATAAAAATACTTAACCTTTTCAAACCTCAGTTTTCTCCTCTTAAGTGTTGATAGCAATATGGTTTTTGGTGATGGTAACATGAGGAAATCCATATTTTCACTTATTAAACTTGACATTGTGAGTGCCAATAGCCTGTTAGCCACTGTTATTATTATTACTGCTATTATACTATTCTTTTTTTTTACTACTACTATTCTTTTTATTTAAAAAAAATATAAGGCTGAAAACACAAAACTCCACTGACATTAGTACACATTTGTGAAAATTAATATTAGAATCACCTCTAAGAGCAAACTATCAGATATTATGTTTTACAACAGGTGTTCTCTTCTGGAATCAGGTCTGGGTAACCAGAGAATTTTTTTTTTCACTCTAGGTATTTAAGTTTTTGATGCTCAGCCTCTCCCTAACATAGATATTTGACAAATATTTAAGTTACTCTTCAAAGTGCACCAAATTAGCCTTGTTGAAATGTCTTAATTTCCTCATGCAACTATGGCCCTAAACTGCTGAAGATTGTTGAAAGATTTGACAATGCAACTCAAAATATGGAAATGAGTTATTTGTCCTTTCTTAAAAATTATGGGCTGGCCTTTTTAAGTAATCATTAGTGTACTCATGATTTACTCATGGATGAAGACAGAGATATAATAGAATTAATAAACTGTGGAAAGAGAACAAAATGCCATTTGGAAGCCTTGGGTTCTAATTCTAGCTCTGTTGCTAATTAGCTTAGTGGCTTTGGAAAATCTATTCCAGCTCATTTGAGCCTAAGTGTATAATCAAATCCACTTCTTGTTTCATGGTTAAGTACAGGTTTTTTAACTCAGGCAGTTGAATCAGAACTAGAGTGGAAGCCAATCCAACATGTGGTTTACGGGTACTCCGCAAACAGATTGCATCATGATTGCTCCACTTTTCTGGCCATTTTATTGCGTTTGGAGACTGCCTCAAGGGTTATACAAAGCAGATGCCGACACAAAGCACAGCGACATTACTGATGCTTGTTTGAGTGACTCATGAATCTGTTTTCTGTTTGTATTTCCCTTGACACAATCATTATCTATAGCTCTTTGAATCATGTTATCAATATTCCCTTTAAGATTAGAACTCATGATAAAAAATCATGACCTGAAACTTACATTTGGAATTCTTATTTTTATACCTGCAAACTAAAGCTTGCTGTCTTTATGAATTGTCGCAGTAAATTCATAAAGACTCCCAAAGCCTTAAAAACAGGAGCCCTTCAGCAATTCAAGAATGCGTTGTGGTGAATTTTCCCCATTCTAGAGGTCCAGAGTAGCCTTTTCTCAGTGGATTAAGACTTTCTCAGTTCTTTAAGTTTCTGCTGATCAATTCAGACATTTGTATTGCATATTGAAATCTTTATTTTAAAGAATGATGGTGTGAATACAAAACACTTAATAAATACATTGAAATAGTCACTTGTTAAGTGTTTTTTATTCCAAAATTTAAATTATTCAGTGAATATAACAGAGCATATTTACTGTCATATTACAGTGACCTTGCCACATGCTGAAAATAGATAAAGACAATGCCCTGTAAAAGTCCTGTCTCTGCATTGATTCAGCTGTGAATAAAGTAATTGTGGCATGTGTCACTGGCCACATTAAAGTAAAAGTGGAGCCACTGTTCTTAAACTGAGAAACAGTGACTATTTAAAGACACACTAAATTTTAACTTCAGTTCCCTGAAATAAATTAGGGTTTTAGTAAAAATGGATGGGGTAATTCAGCTGGCCACAATAGTCTACCAGTCAAGTATGTATAATTTCAATTACATAAATTAAGAGATCAGCAAGCAGCAGTTTGAGCCATCAGACAGAGGCCAGACTTTTTAGTAGGGACAAGGTCGATGACCACATGTCATTTTTTTCACTTAAATGTCTGGATGGTCTATCCGTCACAGTGATATCTTGAAGTATAAAAGGCCAGGGTGAATTCAAGGATCAGCTGAGCTGCATCCTCATGAAACTTTGGCCACAAATATCACCTGCCTGTTATAGACAGGATGGTCTTGACAGTTCACTGCAATATATAGGGTTTTCTTTGTCTCGCATTTCATCTATTAAGTTGTCCTAATATCAAATCAATAACTTTGTGGGAAAGGAAGGGAATAAGAGAATAAATTAAAGACACCTTAAAGAAAATTTGCTAATATGTAAGGGACACTCTTTCTTACTCAAAGAACATACATATTACAATATTCAGCCTGGAAACTTCTTGGTAGATATTATATTTCCTATATGTATATTTCAAATCCTCATCTAGATTGTCTAACTTTGGGCAAGCTACTTAAACTTCTTGAACTTCAGTATCCTTATCTCTAAATTGTGATTGTTGTGAGGAGTAAGTAACGTGTATGTAAAGCATTTAGCTCTGTCTCATTTAGTATTGTATGGTAAAATTGGTCATTATAATCAATTATAAAGAAGACTTGTAGTTTCCTATTTTTATCTATTTTATAGCATAGTGCAAAAAACATTTCTCCATTTGGATCGCCATTTGTTTTTCTTATCACAGATTTTAAGTGGATTTTTAGGGTCAATTAGTTAATTTATTTTTCCTAAAATGCTTTTAAGAAAAAAGGCTATATAAAATTAAATTCCAATTTTCCTTACTCTGCCAATCTCAACCATACTCTTTCAAGTACTGGTAATTTTCTGGGTTTTTTTTTTTTTTTTTTTGAGTCTGTGGTATGTTTGTTCTTATTCCTTTTATCTTGGTCATTTTGGATTCATATTTCATTTGCATTTCTTAAATTATTATTCTCACACTGTTACTTACTCTGTTTCCTTACTGACTGTCACTTTTGATTGTAAAACTCAATGCTGATGTTTTGGAAAAACTCTTGACTTGGACCAACCTCTAGCAAATCTGAGCACATGAAATCAAAATTATAACTGGGAATGAGAAGGGACTTCAACTATTAAACTATATTATAAATATTTATATTAAACTATAATGTAAAGCACTTTCATATCAATGAATAAAAAATCTAGGTGATAGAATGTTAATCATATTAAGAAAGTGAAAAAGTAGTTCATGATCTCCACACTTCTCCCCTGGACTTTCTGGAAAATTACCAATTACAGATGGCTATTAAATATGATCATTTGACCCTCAAGGAATACAACAATCTATATGGACTTTAAACAAATGTGAACTCCAACTGAGTGAGGGTAGGCTTATTATTCCAAATTTCCTTTTTTCCTGTCCACTGGGAACCAATAAAAGGCAGGAAAGCATATATTTTCCCTTTTCCCCAGTCAACTTACTGATGGTGCCTTTTGGTGGTCTCAGGTTTATGTGGTGCCTCAGCTTCAAAATCCCACCTTATGCAAATGGTAGATTTTGTCTTCTACATTATCTAGATAGCTAGATAAAAATCAAGATCTTGGTCAGCAGGAATTGGCAAACTCCCCTGATGTAAACACTAGCTTCAGCATCAGATCACCTCTTTGTGTTCAGGCTTACTTATTATTTATGACTCCCAAAGATGACCCTTCGTTTCCTGACAATTCAGCTGGATACCTTCTCTCAGTCATTGTAGGTCTGTGTGTCTGTGTTTTTCTAGAAAACTGTATAGATTTTAAAATTAATTTTATTTACAATCACTCAATAGCCATGAAACTGTATACATTTATTTAAACAATTTATTGAAGTATATCATTCATACATGAACATACATAAACTATAAGTGTTCAGTAAATATCGTGATCTTACAAAACAAACATGCATAGCATCATACTGGGCTTCCACACATCACCCCCCCACATACACACAAACACCCGGCATTGTTGTGAAACATTTGTTAACAAAACATGAAAGAGCATCATCAAAGTATTACTACTAACTATAGTCTGTATCTTCCTCCCCTATACATTTTTTTAAGGATTTATTTATTTATTTACTTTTATCCATTTTTAACCCCCCCGCCCCCCCCCCCATTTTTGCTATTTCTGTGTCTATCCGCTGGGCAACTCTCTGTGTCCATTTCCTGCCCTCTCTTCTCATCCTTCTCCTGTCTTCACTGGGATTCGATCCTCGGACTCTCCAATATGGGAGAAAGGCATCCCACCACCTGCGCCACCTTAGTTCCTGGTTTTTTGGTGCGTCTCGTCTTAGTTTTCCCTTGTGTCACTCTCCTGTTATGTCATCATCTTGCTGCGTGGCCCATGGGGCCTGGTGGCCCATGTGCCTTCTATATTTTTCTTTTTTTAATTTTTACTGGGAGGTGCCAGGGGTCGAACTGAGGTCCCTCCATATGGGAGACGGACGCCCAACCACCCGAGCCACATCCCGTCCCCCTGCTATATCTCTTAAGGTTGACCAAAGATACCCAAATTTACAGTCTTTTCCCATACAGGATGGTCATATAATAAATCAGGCTTAGTTTATCACCAGCATTCTAAAAACCAGAGCTAGGGAGAAAAACTAGGTCTGGGGACACATGCATGGTTTCTAATATAGTGAATGTTTAGCCTACCCTGATTATCACAAAATCAGGACAGCAAGAATATTCACAGATGTATACATTTTTTGAAAGAACATTCATATAATTGTACTGTCAACCACATACTACATCTGGTTGAACATGTACAACGAAAAGGTTCACTGTGGTGTATATTCCTTTATTTTATCTTCTAATTTTTATTCTAGTAACATGTAATTAACCTAAAATTTCCCCTTTTAATCACATTAATATATATATGATTCAGTTCTGTTAATTACACTCACAGTGTTGTGCTACCATTACCACCATCCATTTCCAAAATTCTATAATCAACCCAAATATATATTCAGTACACATTAAGCATTAACTCCCTACTCTCTACCCTCAACCCAGCCCCTGGTAATCTATATTTTCTACTCTGTCTGTGAGCTTGTTTATTCTAATCATTTAAAATCATTGACATCATAAAATATCCTTTTGTGTCTGTCTTATTTTACTCAGCATAATGACTTTAAGGTTCATCTTTGTTGTCACATGAAACAGAACTTCATTCCTTTTTATGGCTGAATAATATTCCATTATATGTGTATACCACTTTTGTTCATTCATTCATCTGTTGATGAACACTTGGGTTGCTTCTATCTTTTGGCAGTTGTGAATAATGGTAGTGTGAACATCAGTCTGCAAATAGCTGTTTGAATCTCTGCTTTCAGTTCTTCTGGGTATATACGTAGTAGTGGGATTGCTGGGTCATCTGGTAATTTTACACTTAGCTTCATGAGGAACTGCCAAACTGTCTTCCACAGCAACTGCACCATTTTACATTCCCACCAGCAATGAATGAGTACACCTATTTCTCCACATCCTCTACAACACTTTTATTTTTCAGTTTACTTAATAGTAGCCATTCTAGTGGGTATGAAATATCATTGTGGTTTTGATTTGCATTTCCCTGATGGTTAATAATATTGAGCAGTTTTTCATGTGCTTTTTCCCTCTTTGGAGAAATGTCTATTCAAGTGTTGTGCCCATTTTTAAATTGGGTTGTTTGTCTTATTGTCTTATTGGGCCTCTTTATATATTTTGGATATTAAGCCCTTAACAAATAAGTGGTTTCTAAATATTTTCTCCCATTGAGTAGGTTGTCCATTCACTTTCATGACAAAGTCTTTTGATTCACAAAATTTTTAATTTTAAGGAGATCCCATTTATCTATTTTTTCTTTTATTGTTTGTGATCTGGGTATAAAATATTAGAAACCACTTCCTATCCCAAAAGCCTAAAGATGCCTCCCTATGTTTTCTTCTAGGAACTTTATACTCTTAGTTCGTACAGTTAGGTCTTTGATACATTTTAATTTTTGTATATAGTGTGAGATAGGGGTTCTCTTTCATTTTTTTTGCATATGGATCTCCACTTCACCCAGCACCATTTGGTAAAGCGTTACTTCCCAATTGAGTGGACTGGTCAAAAATCAGTTGGCCAGAGATCTGAGGGTCAATTTCTGAACTCTATTCCATTGGTCAATGTGTGTTTTCTTATGCCAATATGATATTACTTTGTAATATGCTTTAAAGTCAGGAAGTGTGAGTCCTCTGACTTCACTCTTCTTTATCAAACTGTTTTTTACTATTTGGGATCCCTACCTTCCAAGTAAGTTTGATAATTGGCTTTTCCATTTCTGCAAAAAAAGGCTGTTGGGATTTTTATTGGGATTGCAGTGAATCTGTAAATCAGTTTGGGTAGAATTGACATCTTAATGATATTTAGTCTTCCAATCCATGAACATGGAATGTCTTTCCACTTATTTAGGTCTTCATTGATTTCTTTTAGCAATGTTTTCTAGTTTTCTTTGTACAGGTCCTTTACAACCTTGGTTAAATTTATTCCTAGATAATTGATTCTTTTAGTTTCTATTGTGAATGGAATTCTTTCTTTGATTTCTTCTTCTGATTGTTCACTGCTTGTGTATAGAAACACTACTGATTTTTGGGTGTTGATCTTGTAACCTGCAACTTTGCTGAATTCATTTATTAGCTCTATGAGCTTTCAGAATTTTCTGAATATAGGATCATGTCATATGCAAATAGGTAAAATTTTACTCCTTTCTAATTTAGATGTCTATTTTTTCTTTTTCTTGCTTAATTTCTTTGGAAAGAACTTACAGTACAATGTTGAATAACAGTGTTGACACTGGGCATCCTTGTCTTTTTCCAAATCTTAGAGGGAAAGCTTTCAGACTTTCACCATTAAGTATGATGTTAGCTGTGGGTTTTTCATATATGCCCTTTATCATGTTGAGGAAATTTCTTTCTATTCCTATTTTCCTAAGTGCTTTTAACCAAGAAAGGATGCTCTTTAATTGTAATTGGTCTGTTGAGATCATCTATTTCTTCTAGAGTCAGTATAGGTTGTGTGTTTCTAGGTTTTTGTCCATTTAATCTATGTTGTATAATTTGTTGGCAAACAGTTGTTCATAGGATTCTGTTATGTCCTTTGTATTTCTGTGGGATCAGTAGTAATGTCCCCCCTCTCAATTGTAATTTTGTTTGCTTCTTCTCTTCTTTTTTCTTTGTAAATCTAGCTAAGGGTTTGCCAATTTTATTAGTCTTTTCAAGGAACCATTTGTTTTGGTAATACTCTCTATTGTCTTTTTATTCTGTTTCATTTATGGCTGCTCTAATCTTTTTAATTTTTTTTTTCTTCTGTTTGCTTTAGGTTTAGTTTGCTGTTCTTGCTCTAGTTCCTGCAGGTGTGCAGTTAGGTCTTGGATTTTAGCCCTTTCTTTATAATGTACACATTTAGGGCTACAGATTTCTCTCTTAGTACTGTCTTAGCTGTGTCCCATAAATTTTAATATGTTGTGTTCTCATTTTCATTTGTCTCAAGATATTTACTGATTTCTCTTGCAATTTCTTCTTTGACCCACTGATTGCTTAAGAGTGTGTTATTTAACTTCCATATATTTGTGTATTTTCCAGTTCTCTGCCAGTTATTGATTTCAGCTTCATTCCATTATGGTCAGACGAGATGCTTTACATAATTTTGTCATTTTAAATTTATTGAGACTTGTTTCATGACACAGCAAGTGGTCTATTGGGTAGAATGAGCCATGTGCACTTGAGAAGAAGGTATATCCTGCTGTATTGGAGTATGTTCTATACATGTCTGCTAGGTCTTGTTCATTTCTCATATTATTCAAGTTGTCTGTTTCCTTATTAATCTTCTATCTAGATGTTCTGTCTATTGATGAGAGTGGTGTACTGAAGTCCCCAACAGTTATTGTAGATGTTTCTGTTTCTCCTTTTAGTTTTGCCAGTATTTGGGGAGCCATGATTAGGTGCATAAATATGTATGATTATTTCCTTCTGGTAGATTGACCCTTTAATTAATATATAGTGTCCTTTTTCTCTTGTAACAGCTTTTGACTTAAAGTCTATTTTGTCTGTTATTACTATAGCTACCCCAGCTCTTTCTTGGTTACTATTTGAATGGAATGTCTATTTCAATCCTTTTACTTTCAATCTATTTGTGCCTTTGGGTCTAAGGTGAGTCTCTTGTCAACAACATACAGTTGGATCATGCTTTTGTATCCATTCTGCCAATCTGTATTATTTGATTAGGGATTTTAATTCATTAAATTTCATTGTTATTACTGTAAAGGCATAAGTTATTTGAGCCATTTTATCCTTTGGTTTTTGTATGTCATATCTTTTTTTGCCCCTCTTTTCCTGTATTGCAACCTCTTTTCTGTATAGTTGATCAATTGTGATCCCTTTCTCATTTATATTTCTGTATTTTTAAAAATACTTATTATACAACCTACTTCTACAAGCTGCTCTTGTGAAAAGATACCAACTTAGTTTCAACAGCATACATGTTTTCTGCTTCCACATCCTCATTCAACCTCTTTATGTTATTTTTTCCCACATTGCATTTTTACATTTTACCTGTCCTTTATCAGGAATATGCCTTTTTCTTGTTCAATTGTATTCAAGAGTAGGATTGTATATTGAGGATACAGTACTATTGGGCTTTGCATTTTCTTTTAGTTACCTTTACTGAAGATCTTCATTTGTTTACAGTACCCCAGGCAACACCTTCATGTCTTTTCCTTTCAACCTATAAAACTCCATTTAGTAATTTGTGTAGGATGGATCTTTTGTTGACCCTCTTTCTCAGTTTCTGTTTATCTGTGAATATTTAAACTCTCACTTTTTGAAGACATTTTTGCTAGATAGAGAATTTTTGGCTGGCAATTTTTCTCTTTCATTACCTTAAATATGTCATACCTTGGTACTCGACTGCTTTGAAACTCGTCAAATCTGGTACTCGATGCATTCTAACGTGAAAATTTTGTCCCGGTACTTATCATTTGTTTGGTACTCGACGTGCAAGCTAGAACTTGTTGGTGTCGGTTGCCTCGTGACTTGCTACCCTTTCCAGCTGAAACAAAGGGTCACGCTCAGTCACACAGTAGCTCTTGCCATGTGCACGTCCTGTTTTGGTCTTAAGTTTCTGTGGTGATTTTGTGTATTTTTGCATTTATTTTTCTCATTATGGGTCCTAAGAAAATGAGCAGTGGTAGTGCTTAGCGGAAAAGAAAATTACTTCGCACCACCATTGAGCAAAAAAAAGAAATAATAGGTAAATATGAGAGCGGTATTCACATTACTGATCTTTCTAGGGAATACAGTATACCTAGAACAACGGTCTTCCCCATTAGTAACAATAAAGAAGCAATAAAAAAAAAAAAGGCTGATGTTGCAAAAGGAGTTAAAGCAGTAACAAAGCACCGTTCCCAAACACTTGACGAAGTTGAAAAGCTATTATTAATTTGTGTAAGCAAGAAGCAATTAGTGGGCGACAGTGTATTGGAAGCCATGATATGTGAAAAAGCAAGAGTTTTGCATGCTGATCTTTTGAAAAACAAACAAGAACCAAGTGACAAGTGTCAAGAGTGTTGACATTTTTAAGGCTAGCCACTGCTGGTTTGATAATTTTAAGAAGAGGACCAGCATCCATAGTGTCGTGAGGTGTGACGAGGCAGTGAGTGCTAATAAAAAAAGTTGCTGATGAATTCGTCAGTGAATTTCAAGACTACATAGAGGCTGAGGGTTTTATTCTCCACTAAGTTTTTAACTGTGATGAGACCAGAGTTTTTTGGGAAAAAATGTCAAGTAGAACCTACATCACAAAAAAGGGGAAGGCATTACTAGGCCACAAACCAATGAGAAAAGGTTCACTCTATTGCTGTGTGGGAATGCTAGTGGGGACTTAAAACTCAAGCCTCTACTAGTCTATCATAGTGAAAACCTGTGAGTTTTTGAGAAGCAAAATGTCATAAAAAGCAAACTCTATGTGCTGTGGAGGGCAAACAGCAAAGCTTGGGTCACAAAGCAATTTTTACTTAGTGGATGAATGAAGTGTTTGGTCCCTCAATGAAAAAATATTTGCTGGAGAAAGCTTTGCCTCTGAAAGCTTTAATACTTTTGGACAATGTGCTTGCCCACCCTCCAGGCTTGGAGGACGACTTACTGGAGAAGTTCAGCTTCATCACCATAAGGTTCCTGACCCCCAACACTACTCCTCTCATCCAGCAGGTCATTTCAAACTTCAAAAAGTTGTACACCAAGGCACTTTTCCAGAGGTGCTTTGAGAACACCTTGACACCCAGTTGACCCTCACAGAATTCTGGAAGAAGCATTTCAAAATCCTGTACTGCCTTAACTTTATTGATAAGTCCTGGATTGAAGTATCTTATAGGACAGTGAATTCAGCATGGAAGAATTTCTGGCCAGGAGCTGTGACTCAGACTTCTGAGGGTTTGAGGCTGACCCCAAGCCTGCAGGTAAAGAGGGTACAGTTGTGCAGGATATTGTCTCTTTGGGCCAATCTGTGGGTCTGGAGGTCGATGCTGCTGATGCTGAGGAGTTAGTGGAGGAACATCATGAAGAGCTCAGCACTGAGGAGCTGCAGGAACTACAGAAGGAGCAGCAACAAGAGGTGACTGAAGAGCTTTCTTCAGGTGAGGAGGAGATAAGGGAGGCTGTCCCCAGTTCTTTTATAAAAGAAATGTGTGCAAAATGGGCAGAAGTTCAAAACTTTGTGGAGAAGTACCATCCGGACAAAGCTCTGACAAGCAGAAATGTGAATTTATTGAAGGACTAAACAGTTTCACACTTTTGAAGAATTCTGAAAAGACAAAAGCAGTCCTCATTGGATAAGTTTTTAGTGAAGGTGACAAAGAGTGTGTCGAAGCCTGTGGTGCAAGTTGAAAAAAGGCAGAAAAGAGAAAGAACACCTGAAGTGCAAGTGCCCAATGTTCTATTGGAGGGGGACTCTCCTTCCAAGCAACCCTCCATGTAACCTCTCCTCCTCACCACTCTCCTCCCACCATACCATTAGGCCATGGACTCTTCTCAGTACAGGTAAAGTGAAGTTTTTATTTTATTTAATCTAAGTATTTATTATTTCTCATGTAAAATAATGATATACAACCCCATCTTTTTACACATTGCCTTAAAAATGTGCATTGTCTTTGGTTTGGAAACGCATTATATTTATTTACATTATTCCTTACAGCAGTTTGGCATTGTTTATGAATTCCAAAAATAGATATTAGATTATGTTTATAAACTGGTCTGTTCCTCTGGACTTGATTAAATAATGATTATGGCTTTGATTGGGCCGTGTCAGTAGGACTTTGAGTCCCTGCCCACCAAGGGGATGGAGACTCACAGAGAAAATGAAAAGGTACAGGAGTTAGTTGGAGTTTTTGAGCTGGAGCCCCAGAAGTAAACACACAGGAAAAGAACACAGAGGAATAGAGAGGGCTCCACAGACAAGACAGAGGACCTGAAAAGAAGGCGAGCCTGATAGCGTACAGCTGACCTTGTGGAGAGAACAGAGAAGCTGAGCCTGGAGAGAAACGAACCCTGGGAGAGAGACAAAACTTATACCAGCCTGCATCTGAGAAAGGAAGTAGCTGGGTCCACAGAGCCTTAGGAGGAAGAGGGAGGCTGAACCCTCGCAGGGACTGGCAGCCATCTTGCTCTAACACGTGGCAACAGACTTTGGTGAGGGAAGTAGCTTAAGCTTTATGGTCTTGTGACTGTAAGCTTCTACCCCAAATAAATACCCTTTATAAAAGCCAACAGATTTCTGGTGTTTTGCATCAGCATCTCTTTGGCTGACTAATACATTCCTTATGGGAAAAATTTGTTTGGCACCGTTTTTGGTACTCATTGCACCTCCCAGAACCAATTAACAATGACTACCAGGGTACCACTCAATTAAAATACTACTCTTAACTATAGTTCATAGGTTATATTAGGTGTATTTTCCCCATATACCTCTCAATTATTAACACCTTGTAATAGCATCTTATATTTGCTAATTCATGAAAGAACATTCTTATATTTGTACTGTTAATCACAGCCTATCATCCACAATAGAGTTTGCAGTGAACATACAGCCCCATATTTTGTTTTCTAACTTTCCTTCTAGTAACATACACAACCCAAAACTTCCCCTTTTACAACCATAATTCAGCACTCTTAATTACAACCACAATAATGTACTATCATCACCACTATGCATTTTCAAACATTCCTAAATAGAAATTCTGCACAAATTAAGCACCGGCTCCCTATTATCTATCCCCATTATATCCCTAAGTAACCTGCATTCTAGATCAGATCTAACTCTATGAGTTTGTTATAATTAGTTCATAACAGTGAAATTTCCCTTCAGTTTTGCCAGAGTTTGCCTCATGTATTTTGGGGCAGCATGATTAGATGCATAAATATGATCATTATTTCTTCTTGGTGGGTTGCCCTTTTATTAATATATAATGTCCTTCTTTGTCTCTTATAACAGTTTTGCTAAAGTCTATTTTGTCTGATACTAGTATAGGTGTCCTAGCTCTTTTTTGGTTTCTGTTTGCATGGAATATCTTTTTCTAACCTTTCACTTTCAATCTGTTTGTCTCTTTAGATCTAAGGTGAGTTTCTTGTAGACAACATATAGTTGGATCATACTTTATATCCATTCTTCCAGTCTCTGTCTTTTGATTGAGGAATTTAATCAATTACTATTCAATATTATTATTGTAAAGGCAGCACTTACTTCAACCATTCTATCATTTGGGTTTTATAGGTTATCTCATATTTTTTGGTCTTTTTACCCTTAGTTACCCTTACTGATAATCTTCATTTCTTTATTCTACTCCAAGCCTTTCTCTCCTGTCTTTTCCTTTTAGCTTACAGAACTCTCTTGAATATTTCTTATGTGTAGGTCTCTTATTGATGAACTTTCTTATGTTCTGCTTATCTATGAATATTTTAAACTCTCCCTTATTTTTCAAGGATGGTTTTGCCAGGTGAAGAATTCTTAGAGAACTGTTGGCAGGCAGTGCACTCACTCAGTCCAGTCTCTCATCACTGGAACACCTTGCCAACAGTTCTGCACGGTCTCTCTTTTTTTTCTCCCCTCGGAACCGTTTTGTATTTGGCACCTCTCAGCGGCTTATGTTATGCCCTGGGCCTTTGCAGATTGGGTTTCTTTTTTTATTTTTTTTATTTTTTATTGTTCATAAAAATCAAGATTTTTCACAGTAGATACCAATATTTGTAAAATGATATACAAATATATATGCATATATGTGTATTTTCTTACATAAATGTTATTTTATATATATATAT
>JAQZBX010058364.1:0-17758 GCA_029593785.1 Cabassous unicinctus
TATACCCAGAAGAACTGAGAGCAGTGACACGAACAGACATCTGCACACCGATGTTCATAGCAACATTATTCACCATTGCCAAAAGTTGGAAACAACCCAGGTGTCCATCAACAGACAAATGGATATACAAACTGTGTTCTATTCACATGATGGAATATTATGCAGCTGTAAGAAGAAATGAAGTCGTAAAGCATATGACAACATGGATGAACCTGGAAGACATTATGTTGAGTGAAGCAAGCCAGACACAAAGGACAAATACTGTATGAATGTGTTACTATGAACCAAATATATTGTGTAATACATTATTTGATTTAAAAAAATTTATTTGTATCCATTACATTTAATGGAGAAATGTATATATTTATTCATCTGTGTTTACTTTTTAGTTTTTAATTGTTTATATTTTCAATTATTAAATGTACAAAATAAAGTTAAAAAAATATATATAAAATTGTTGAATTTACACCAGAATACCTACTGATATACTTTCATTTCATTTTAAATATTTGGGGTCAGTAGAACCCTGCATTACTTTATGCTGATCTAATTTCAGTGCTTAATGGGGCTCCAGCAGCTCCGGCCTGACATGGCTACATGAGGGCTGAGGGCTCACTGTATTGTTGTCCACCCATTATCTGCACTGCTCCAAACCTTTCACAGCACACTTTTGGGGAAACTCTGGCCTTGTATCCCCAACTATTGGTTGATCTTCAAACATTCATGGATGTTAGTTGTTCCCATGTTCTCTGTCAAAAATCTCAGGTTCTTGCTACTAGACACAGGAACCAGCCTCATCCAATCAGAATATACATCAATCATGCACTGGAGCAGGGTCTCTGAGGCCCACTGCTCTACAGTGGAGAGGTCCCTGGAGGTCCTAGAGGCAAGGTGTCTGAGTGGCTACAGTTGGAAAGAGGACCCCGCTGAGTGGGCTAAAGTAAGCAACTACCAGCCAGTGTAGATGTGTACCATATTTCAGCCAATCTAAGGAGCCATCAATGGTAAAATGAATTATTTTAGGTACCACTAAAAAAAAAATGTTGTCAATTAAATTGTCATAATCCTTTGTCTTCATTTAGAATTTTTGTTATTCCATTGAAAGAGCTCTTTTAGACACATTAAATTATAGATTTTTGTTCTATATCACTTCTATGCATACATAAAAATAAGCAAAATTAATTGGTTAATGTATTTACCTAAAATGTCTTTACTTTAAGAATCTGTCTTCTGAATCATTTTTCAACACAGAATCATCAATATGCATATTTTTCCACACATTAATTGTGTCATTAAGAGCATGAGTCATACAACACTTTTTAAAAGAGTGCTCCACTGTTATCTCTGGTGTTTTTTAACAAGGTAAAATATTCTGCCAGGTGCATAGAAACGTGTACGACAAGTGAGAACCACATCACAACTTCCACCAGCAATTATAGAATACAACCCTGTTTCAGAAAAGTTCAAATGTGAAAAAATATGTTCATCTTAGACTTGAAAAAATACAGTAATTTCAATATGTTTAACACTTCCTGCAATTGAACTAGCCTGCTGATTATCAGCCTTGCCTTTATACTTATAGCTGGTGTTTACATGTTCAATTTATCTGATATCAGAATATTGCTCAAATATTAATAGTGCATCTTCTATTCATAAATATTTGAAATCTATTAGTGATATTATGCCCATTTCAGAAATTTGACAAAAATTAAACTCTCATTTTTATCTACCAAGATCCAGAATGGTTATTACAAATAAGGAGAAATTAGATCTAATTTGTGAATTTTGTGAGTCTAATTCTGGTAATCTAACTGGATATGAGTAAACAAAAAAATCCAAATTGAATTGAAATTGAAAGAAATTCTATAATAAGAAAAAGACAACAGTTGTAAAAACTAATACAATAGCACAGAGAGGATGAGGATTTTTTACAAGAAAAGTAGAACATTTGAGAATTGCTAGATACATCCAAAAAATGTGTGATGACATAAATCTTTAATTCTAAGGGGGGGGGGGCAATAGAATAAATAGTTTAATATAAAGCCAGAGTTCCAAAAAGATATTTTAAATGTGAAAAGAATGCAAGGAAGCCTTAAAATATCAATAATCAAGTTCATTCTAGAATAAATTAAGAAAATGAAGTAATGTTATAGAATATTGAATCAGCAGTAGAAAGCAAAATATTGAGAATATCATGTGATGGCAAAAAGAGAAGAAAGAGCTGAAACAATAAAAGATAAAAATGACTGAGATATATGGATATTTTGGAGAAAGAAACCAGAAGAAATGCAATAATTGACGGTATAAATGAAAAAATGAGGCATTGGAGAAAATATAACTTCACTTATTGAAACTGTTTACAAATTCCATGCCAATGAATGAGAACAGACCTACTTATAAATATAGCTTATCATTTGTGGGTTTTTTCCAGGATAATTTTTTTAATCCTATAAGAATTTGTGCAGAAAAAATAAAACAGATTATCTTCAACAAGGGAAACAGCCATTTCATCGGTACACCATCCACAGAAGATGATGGAGAAATCTGTGCAGTTTTAAGAGAAAAAAGGTCGCAAACCCAGATATCTGTACCCAGCCAAATTGCTACTGATTTGTAAAGGAAACAGAAAGACAGTCTAAGATAAGCAAGAAGTTGTACACTGTCTTAGTTTGCCAGGCTGCAATGCCGATAACCGAATACCACAGTGGGTTTTAGCTTAACTGCAGGAATTTATTGGCTCACAGTTTTGAAGCTAGAAAAAGTCCAAAATTAAGATATCACCAAGGCCTGCTTTCTTCCAGAGTCTATAGTGCTCTAGTGTTTGCTGCCAGCAGTCCTTGAGCTTCCCAGGCTTGTACCTCTGACTCTGATCACATGGTGATGTCCTTTCCTTTCTGACTTTTGTGAGTTTGGGTTCTCTTTATTAGGCTTCCAGTAATATGGATTAAGACCCACCCTGATTCAGCTGGCCACACCTTACCTAAAAGTGACATCTTCAAAAGAACCTATTTACAATGCATTCACACCCACAAGGATATGGGCTAAGTGTAAGAACGTGTATTTTGGGGGGCACAAATACTGCCCTCTGGATCCCGAAAGGAAATGTCCTTCTCACGTGTAAAATACATTCACCCGTCCCAATATTCCCAAGGTCTTGAGTCACTCAGTAACAACTCTAGGTCCAAAAGTTCATCAAAATCAGTTATGGGTGTGGTCCATCCTAGAACAAAATTCCTTGCTATTTGTGAACCTGTGCAACCTAGAAAATAAGTTATCTCCTTCCAAATACATTTGTAAGACAGGCATAAGATAGACTTTCCCATTCCAGAAGGGAGAATTTGGAAAGAAAACAGAGCTCATGGGTCCCAAGCACTTCTGAAACCCTGCCAGGCAAACTCCATAAGATTTCAAGGTTGAGAGTCATCTGTGGACCCTTGTATTGTCCTCCAGGACTGCTGGAGTGTCAGCCTGACCCTTTCCTAGCACCTGGCAGCACAGCTCTCTCCATACACCTTCTCTGAGCACTGGAGTGGTGGCGTGTGCTCAAAAACTCTGCTTAAAAACTGAAGTATAGACCCCACCTTTCCCAAGCATTGAGGGGTGTCAGCTGAACTATCCCAGAACATTGGGTCAGAAGGCCCACCCTTTCCCCAAGCACCATGTAGAAACCCCACATGGCCCAAAGACTTGAGAGGAAGCCCCTTCCTCTTGATCTCTGCTTCCATAGTTCTGCCCTTGAAGTCATTTTTCCTTCATTTAGTCCTGTCTCTGTCCCTTTCAGTTCAGGCTGGCAGTGCATCTGCTCATGCAAAATTCTCAAATACCTTGTTAGTTTTTCATACAGTTCAAAGGGGTCCAAAACTTCAGACAAAGGGATTCTCCACAGATCCTTTTTGGAAAAGTGCATTTTCAATCCTGACTTCTTCTAAGATGGCTGACTGGATCTATCAATCAAAGCTCTAATGAACTGAAAAGTTTGGAAGAATGTGTGCCAAAATGTTAGCCATTGTTATTTTTTGGGTGGAAGGATTACAGATTATCACCTCTCTTTTGAATTGTTATCATTTGAAACTATATATTGCTTTTATTTTCTAAATTAAAAATAAAACTTTTCATTTTTGGAAGCTCTTCTTTAAACACTTTATTGCAATGTACAGATTATATTAACCACAAAGAACTAAACCTCAGAATTTAATACTGTATATGTGTATTATGCATGTGGGAAGCAAATCAATTCACAAATTTACAGTTATTGAAATTGTACTCTACCTCTTAAAAATTAAAGTTCATGCTATGTAAGACCTACATGCAAAAACATAACAGAAGCCCTTAAGAAAAGAGATCTTATGTATAGAGCATGCTGAAGTATCTAATTTATAAACTCTGAATATTTAGAGGAAGTTTCTGAATAACTTGAAATTATAGCAAGCACATGGATTTAACTGAGTAGAATTAGGTTGGATCTTATCCATCAAACCTGAAAAAAATACCAAGATAACAATATATTTTAGCTGGTATAGGGAGGTTTTAAGCATGCTTTCTTTAACAGATAAATTGCAAAACATGAATTGTTTTTAACCTTCTTCAAATTTTATATCTTTAGCGATTTTTGCTGTGCATTTACAGCTTTGTGGTGCCTTTTAAAATTACTGGGTTTCTCTGCAAATTGCAATGATTTTGTCTTTATAAGCTTGTTTGCTTTTAAATTTTAGAAAAGCTGTGTTTCATAAGTGATGCATATCTCTTATAATGTGCAGCCTAGGAAAGATTTTCACATGACTGGAACAATTTAAACACTCAAAATTTCATGCTCAAATTGGTTACACATTTGAGGAAAACGTTTTACACATTTTCATATAAAACTAATATAACACATGACCTTATTCTAAATTTCTAAGTATCTGAATACAGTATTTAAGGTTATAATATTTTAATCTATACTTAAATGTCATATCACAATAAAAATATTTTATAGCTTTTTAGTCTCAAACCTGAAAATATAATTCGTGCATAAGCATTTTCTCTCAGGGCACACTTAGCATGCTCTTGCCAATTTTACTTTTTTATATAAAGTAGTTTAAAAATCGACAAAACTTCAACTGTTATTTAATAGTTTAATATTAATACTTACTAACAAAATATATGAGAAATTCTAATGCTCTATGGCTTTGTAAATATGGGGGTCATGATATTAAACTTTGGTACCATAGATTTAGAGCAAAGCACAGCACTGGGCTCATAGAATGAAACTCAGTAAATATTCGTACCATTAATCAATAAGAGCTATTCCAAAATGGAGCCAGGGGGCATAAAATTTATAATTGCCACTTTGAAGAACCTTATGAAGGTGCTTTAAAACTTAACATAAGGGAAGCGGCTGTGGCTCAGTTAGTTGGGCTCCCGTTTACTATATGGGTAGGCCCCGGGTTCGATACCCAGCGTCTCCTTGTGAAGACAAGCCAGCCTGCACGGCACGGTGAGCTGACCCAACAAAGGGAGACGAGCAGACACAGAAAAACACACAGCAAATGGACACAGGGAGCACAAGCAGCAAGGGAGGGGGATTAAAAAAAAAAAGAATCTTGAAAAAAAATAAACTTAACAAAATACTTCTCAATACTTCTCATGTGTCATTACAAATTTCCTTTGACATGTAAAATCAGTACATTACTCTCTTTTTGAATTTTGTTTTTAATGATTTGCATAGGTGAAAAGTCCTTTCATACAGTTCTTTGAAATGTAGTTGGACTTATTTAAATACATCAGTATACAATTCTCCAGCTTAGAATAAAGTATGCCGCTTGAATTGCTATGTGATAATAGATGTTTATTCTCCTGAAGGGAGAAGGATGCTGAGAAAAAATAGAAAGAAAAGAAATAGAGAAAAATTAAGCTGTTTGGGTAAAATTAACTGAGCCGTACGCTTACATTTAGTCTTCAGGATATTTAGTTTATTAGATAATAGCTGCTGATTGCTTGCATAATGTCCTTTCTCCCTTTTTCCTTATTAAGAGAAATATTGGGTTATATTCCAACTCTGAACTGCTTACTTCAACTTGAGTTGGTCACTGCTATTTCCAGACCCTGCACTAGAACCAAACACAATTCCTAACTTACTTGAGATATAATCTTGACCCTTAGTGAGCCAATATGATTATATCAAGTCATATAATGCTTTGGTTATCCTATTTTAAACATTAGGCATAAGGCTGACTGATCTCACAAGCCTTTCTTGAGAGATAACTACTTAAATATTTCCTTCGTTCTCTAAATACTTTCTAAGTAGCCAGGAATTAGGACCTTAGAATATATCACCATATATTTTAAAACATATATGCTAAGCTAAAGTGCTAAGTAATTCCTGTTTAACCACGCCAAATAAATTAACAATAATAAAAGAACATAATTAACAATTTTTAAACTTATATGTTTAATTAAATTTTCTCATATAGCTAAATAAGTACATTAATTACATCAAATTTTCTTCCTTTGTATATAAATGCATATTTTAATATGAGAATTTTTTTCTCTACAGTTATAAAAATGCACATTGTATAATTCTTTCACTTTGGGCAAAGTTACAAGATTGTCTCAGTAGATATATCTCTTTGTTTTTTATTAAATAAATATTTATCCAGGTCCCTCAAACCGTGTGCAGTATTCAGGAGCCAGGTCCTAAGCGCAAGAAATTCATAATATTTCTTCCAAATTTGGGAGAAAAAAATGTATGAAAACTAATTGTAATATTTAACTTTGTTCATTATATCTCAATTTTATCTCTGAGAGATGTCATCAATTTTAATTATTACTCTCTACTGGGATAAAACCCCAAATTTACATGAAATGAAAACTTTGAAATGTATTTTTTTTTTATTTCTTCCTTGTTTTTTAATGAGTATTTTGTATATGTACGTAATGAAATGTATTTTGAAGAAAATTCAACAGCATCATACATCAGCTAGAATCCTAGCTTTATTAAGACACAAGTCAAGATTGGGGGAAAAAAAACTGTGAAAATCAAGTCTTCCCTCCTACTTCAATTCAAATTTAGCCTAGAATTGCACCCGTTAAAAAAATGAAAGGGTAGTTTTGAGTAAATAGATAAGAGATTTTACTAAGAATAAGCACAAGAGAATATTTCTTTCAGGTACATGAAGGCATCTAAACAAATATAAAGAGTTTTGTCTTGTTTTTTAAAACAAATTCAAAAACAGCACATACATAAGTGTTTTATGCTTCCTCTTTAGAAGATATTTTTCTGTCCAAGATGTTAAGGTAGGAATCCCCTTTGAAAAATTATCGGTGGTTTATTTCTACACCAGGAGAGGGTCCTTGGCTTGGTGTTACAGCTGTCCTTTAAAATGGCAATAATTTTAGTCTTCTACATCAGACTTACCCTGTCACTTTGTACTAGAAGAGTTTTCAATTTCAGGTAGTCAAAAGGATTGACTCTCAGCAAGATTGAATAGCTCACCTTTTGACCAAAAGGCATTGCCCTAGTAACACAGTTTATTCTTAACTCTTAATTTCTAATAATTTTAGCTATCTGCCATGGTTAGAAATTAAATAACTGCTGGTAAACTGTAACGTATAAAACCATGTTGTTATGAGAAACAAAATCCCCCTCTAGTGGTAGTCTTTTGATTTTAAGGAGAATCATGACCAGGGAGCTATAGATTCTTATTTGTATCTGTGTTGCATTTAATAATGCTCACTAGAAGGTTTTTAACACATTTAAATTTTGTCTTAAAAAATGTACAAAAGATCATCTGACCAAAAATTTTTTTAAAAATTGATGTATTATAAATTCTTATGAAAAAAAAGTAGGTATTGGTTAAAAAGAAGTAGATTAAAGATAAAGAATTGAAAATAATGGCAAAATTTCAAAAGTTTGCTGGTTATTTCTTTGATGGAAATTTGTAGCTCTGGTCCATTATATACCAAGTACAATATGCAAATATTTCTTTGGACGAATGACTTTTACTTTTTTTTTTTGCTTATTTTTGGAAATATGTTTACTCATATTCTCTGGGAAAAAAAATTCTTCCACATTTTTCCAAGTTTCCATGAAACTACTTTATTTATATCCAGATTATTCTCACCTTTCCCTTTGTGCTGACCATGGTGCACACTGCACTGCCTTCTTTATTAAGAGTCTTTTAAAAAAATAAAGGAAAAGAAAAAGAAAACACACAAAAAAGTCTTTAATGACACTTTTTAAAAATTTAGAATTTAAATGTTTAACATTTTTCCCTCTCACCTTTTTGATATCGGTTTTAAAGGCTGTCCTTGATCTTGTCTCCTCAAAATATTGACTTTATAAAATTGTGAAATAATTTTATAAAAATAACTTTAGTTCTACTCTCTGTGGCTTTGATTTTTAAAACCATTGACTATACAAATTGGGGTAGATAAAGTACTTCAGATTTCATATGAGTTATTACAACAAAAATATGAATAAGAATTGAACACTTTGGGTAGCAATCAGGTTTTCATGAAATTTTTACATGTAGTAAATTGTTTTAGTCTGCTAGGCTGCCAGAATGCAATATACCAAAAATGGGTTGGCTTTTAAAATGGGGATTTATTAGTATACAAGCTTACAGTTCTGAGGCCATTAAAATGTTCAAATCAAGGCATCATCAGGCCATGTTTTATCCCCAAATACTGGCTGTAGGTGATCCTGGACTCCTCTGTCATATGGCAAGGCACATGGCAGCATCTGCTGGTCTCTCCCTTCTTTTCTGAATTTTGTTGCTTTCAGCTCCTGGCTTCTGTGGCTTTCTCTCTCTCATGTTCCATTGATTTCATCTTCTTCCTCCTTTGGCTTTTTCTTTCCTCTCTCTGAGTTACATTCTCTTATAAAGGAATCTAGTAAGAGGATTAAAACCCATCCTGGAACATGTATTACTGAAGGTCAAAAGACCCTTAACTGAAGTAACATTATCCTACTTTACAATAGGTTTACACCCACAGGAATGGATGAACTTTAAGAACATAATTTTCTGGGGTCCATTCAGCCTCAAACCATCACAAAAATAGCCAGCTTTCAGGCACTATTTTTCCTTACAAGAACCTCTGTTTCATTTTTACTCTTCTTCTAAGCCTTTTGCAGATTTTTAAATGCCCCTATAAAAATGTATTTTTTTGCATAATTCAGTTTCACCCTCAAAATATTAGAATCTCATGCTAATTTATGAAGGTAATTTTGGTTTTACCATCTTAAATTTTTTCTCTCTTCTCTCTGTCATTGGACTAAGACTGAGGGGGAAAACCCAAGCTCTGTCACTTTCCCTTTACTTTCATTTATTTAATCTCAGTTTCACTCCACTTGGCTGAGAACATACACCAAAGAAAAAATACATCCAGTTCAAAACCAGATAAAGGCCAAGCTATAATTGACCCCTGCTGTGACACACTTTTCCCCATTTACCAAGGGCTTTTAGATCACTGAAATAACAATATTCATACCTATATTGAAACATTGGTTCCTATAGCATGAATCATCAGAAAATATAATAAAGATGGAACATTCTTTAATGGTGCTGAAAGTCAATAGCATTCCTGAGTATCATTTTTCTTATCTGTAAAAAGAACTGATTACACCAAATAATCAATAAAGTCTCTTTCATCATTAACCTTCCATGATTCAATGTTCAAAGTAGAGAACTAGAAAATCCCATAAATTAAATTTCTATCTGCAGTTTACTGGTAAGGTCATTTATTAGCTCTCAGAAAACTGTTCTACCTTGATAATCAACCAATCAAAATATTTATTTATTGTACTGTATGCTCCACAAAATGATATTAATAACAATGGCAATTAAACTTCACCGTCTCCCTGATGCTGTGGAACATCCCTGAATGTGCTCCCACTCGTTATCTCCAGGAAATCTCTTGTGCTCACCAGTAATGTGTCCCAATTGCTACCCACCACTAATCCCAGTACCAGGCTTTTATAAAGAGGCTGGCTCATGTGAATTTCATTCAACTTAGGCTCACATGTAAACAACATTTCCAACCATTTATCTCGACATCACTTTCTTCTTTTTCCCATTCTTTATTACACTTTTCCCAAAAAATTAACTCCAGTGCCCTTTTACTTTTTGTTTTAGTTTTTCAGGGCTGCTATGAGAAATACCACACACTGATTGGCTTAAACAGCAGGAATTTATTGTCTCATGGTTTTGCAGGCTAGAAGTCCAACATCAAGGTATTGGCAAGTGCTCGCTTTATTTCGGAGTCTATAGCATTGCAGCACTCCTCTGTAGCATGACAATCCCTCTCTTTCCATGTGTCTGCTCCTTTAGTTTCCTCTAACATCTGGTTTCTGCTGACTGAGAATTTGAGTTTCCTCTGCTTATAAGGATACCAGTCATATATGGCCTCATCTAAATAGGGTTTTCGAAGATCCTATTCACAAATGAGTCCACATCTTCAAAGGTCCTACTTACACATGGGCTCACACGCACAGGACTGGAGTTTAAAACTTGAACATGTCATTTGTGAGGGACATGATTCAATCCCTAACAATTCTCTGAAGTGCACTTGTATATCATATTATTTTTACATAAGCAATATTGCTCACAAAATAAAATTTGCTTCCCCACTAACTTCAAATTCTTTTATCCAAGTATTTTTTTTCCAGCTCTTTACTCTGTATAAACTTTGTGCCAAGGAAACAGTGATGAACCAGGCCCGATAATTGTCCTCCATGATCTTGCCAGGTACTGGTTGAGGTAGAGACTACCATAGCTTAAGCATTCACACACATGGCTACAGCTATCTGAAAGTTGTAACAGCATCTATCTCATTCACCATTGTATCTCCAATGTATTGTAAATCCCAGCATATTTCTTAGAGCTCATGTTCAGGATAGAGCACATGGCAATCTTGAATAAATATTTGTTACAATAAATGTATGAATGATTGAAGGAATAAAATTAATAAAGATGACAGGGGTACACATCTGAAGAGCATTGACCTCAGTCTTGATTGGATCAGAAAAGGTTTTTAGGAGGAAGGAACCTCCAAACTAGTATCTTCAGGACTAGTGAGAATTAGCCAAGCTAAAGAGTGAGGTGGGGAAATGAAGGAGAGAGAAAAGAATATTTCTGGCTGTGTGAACAGCAGGTTCAAAAGCCCTGAACAAAAGGAAACATGGGACATATAGGGACTTGCAATCAGGTTGGTGTGTCTGGACTGTGGTAAGGCCAAGTGGAATTGATGAGGGCTCGTTTGTGAGGGCCCTTGTACTGTTGGGTGTCTGTCTACATACCCAGGTATATATATACACACAGGCAACCTTTTGTCTTTGCCTGCCAAGAGCAAGTTCTTTGCAGTCCTAGAGCTAGAGATGTAAGGAGCGTTAGCCTGGTGGTGCTTAACTCCCAGGGTGATGATCAATGTTTTTGAGAATATGATGAAAGCTGTGTACCCTCTGCTTAGAAAAATACACATATTCATAGAAAATTGTGAGAATTTGAAATGTTGGAAGCTCTATGGACTCCAGGATAATAACTCCTAATTGAAACTGATAATGGTGAACTGTTCCTCAAAATTTCTTTTACTGAAACCCCTTGGTGCTAAGAAAGGACTGGTTGCAGTAATTGAAGTTCTGGAGAGAACCTGACTTGTCATTGGTCATCCCTGAAAACATGTAAAGCTGGGAATGTAATTCCCTTAAGAAATTTGGAATCTTATAAGAATGTCTAGGTATTAGGTTTGTACTGGGGCAGTATGGTATTGTGGCTTTGAAAGCTAATAATCTCTCTTTGCCTGTTTCCTTACTTGTAAAATGCATAATAAAAATAGTACCTATTTCATGGTCTGTTGTGATGTTGAAATGATTTACTACTTGCAAAGCATTTACCTTAAAATGCCCTAAAATTTTTCTGTTATTATGATGATCACCATCATCACGATAATCATCTTCATCATTCCCCTGAAAAAGCAAAATGCACACGTTTTCAATTCAAGGCAAGATTCAATCCATGGGGACATAAAACTCACGTTTTCTTCCTAACCATGCAATCTGGTCTGGAACTCAATGGACCTTTTATCTTCTCATAATGCCCTGTGCCTGATTCAGAAACTGCCATTCATCATGCCTGGCTCTAAAGGCTGGCAAAGACTGTTCCCTGGGATAGTTCAGTTCCAGCTCACTTCAAGCCCAGGGGTTGGGACTGGAATGACCTAGCTCTGAGTTCAGAACCACTACTCATTTGATCTGGGTTTCTAGTTCCTGTACCATCTTTGGAAGCCTTTTCTTTATGCTTTGAAATGCCTCCAGAAGCTCTAGACTGTTCATAGAAGATGGCTTCACACAATGTAGCCTCTGTTCTGGTTCTGGTAGGTCAGAGCGGTTCAATCCCTTCCTTTCTGCTTCTTTGCCTTTGGTTCCAAATTATTCTGTAGGCTGCTGCAGCTTAGGTATCCTCTAGTCTAGGAACTCTTCAACAGTTTCCTCTAGATTTGCCATTTGCAGACTCAAATCTCTGTTTGTAAAGAAAATTAACTACAGGGACATAAAACTTCATCCCTTTGCATAGAAAATGTAGGTCTGTAGGTCACAGGATTCACTGGCTCTTTGCTGTGTTAGTCCACGTAACCTTGTTATAGAAGTAGTCACATAAGTCAAACTTAAAGACCGTTTCTGAAAGGGATGGAAGAGCATGTGGCAGGAAGTAGCATAGTAGGCAGGCCCTTGGGGGACAATTATAAAAACTTTGCTTGGTTGTCCCTCTGACCTTCAATAAATGCTCTCTAGCAAATTTCATCAGGTAGAGGGAACTCTGGAGCAGCTGGTGGCTCAGTGAAGCCTGGTGACCAATGTAATTAAAAAATAATTTGGCATGTTTGTAGATCTGGAGCACATGTGTAGTGTAGTCTATCACCTTCTTCTCTGGTAGCTGTACAAGTTGCCAGAGCCTGTGATAGTCCAGATACTGAAGTTATAGCTCTTCTGTCATCATCACTGAACCACATGGTTCTGTTTGTCAGTCTTTATTATCATAACTCAGGTCTCAGTAGAATGGCTGTAGATTGTCAAGGATGCTCTCCTAGCATCTCCATAAGCATGGGAAGTGATGCCAAAGTCAGAGGTGTGTATGACTCTGAAAGCCTAATAGGCAATGCACAACTCCAGACTGACTTTGTAAGGCCTACAGACCCCTGTGCTTCAGGGGACAGTGTGAGGATGCAAAGATGGCAGATGTGGGTGAGGGAGCTGGCAGCGAAGCAGAAGAAGATACCATGCCACAAACACAGAACTATTTCTGTGGTTGATCCACTTCATTGTCTCCCTTGCTCTTAGGCCATGGCTCCACTGTAGAGGCTAAGTGATGTGTTTACTACATTTTCTTCTGGTTGAAGTCCCCATTAAACTGCAGCCCCAGGCCCTCCTTGTCCTGACCTTGCCAGGGGACTGTATTCCTTCTATTCATCCACTTGGCTGCCAGCCCAGAACAAGGAAATTAACTCTAGTTGTGAGCTTCCTAAACAACAGCCACGAAACCCTTTCCATAGGCCATTAGAGAAACAACAAAATCAGCTATTATCACCTTTCTAGAGATAAGATTTAGGATGTATCCAAGGTTACACAGCGAGTAAATAGCAGAACAGAGATGCCAATCCCAATGGGTCTGAATCCAGAACCCAGGGATTTTATGCTTATCTGCTTTGAAATATATTTAGCTTGTTCTCTTAAGTGTTCTGTGCCCACAAATATCTAAATATAAGCCCAATAACTGTACAAACCTTTAGAAAAGCCAACAAGCTGTCAGAAGACCCTAGTTCTATTTCTAATTTTCAAACAAACTTTGCAGATCTCAATAGACAAATCAGTGGGGGCCGCTTTCCTCGGTCACACTGGATTGTGGTCAATCCTCAGCTACACAGAACACTTAGAGTAACCTTAGCTGCATATTATTTTAAAAAGATAAGCTCATAGCATCTAATTCCATTAATAATGTTTTGTAAGGAGGAAAATGAAACAGGCTGAAATTATTCTAAAGATTATGCTGTAAAGAATCAATACTTGTAACTCTGAAGTACAGCTTTTGTTTGTACAGGAAGTTGAGCGATAAGTCTATACACTAGGGTGTAGTGTGATAACTGAGGAATCAACCTGAAAGTTTTAATTCTCTTCTTTGATTCCTCAGCTCACATTCTGGAAAAGGAAACCCCTGAATAATTGAGAGGTATTAAAATCTGTACCACCACTGATCCCATAGAGGTGTGGTAAGACTTAATGGGATGATTTATGAAAAGTACATTAAACTAATTAGGAAAAGGAGTATGTTTTACATTTGCTAATTATTATTAATTTGGGGCTGTAAACTAAAATGAGTCAACATCAGGATAAAATATATTCTAGCCACATCTCAATCCATCAGCTGTAACACCAAACAGGGATCAGAAGCTATAACATATAGAAATGAAAAATACAATATCCCATTTCCTAGGAATCCAAGAATAATTCTTTTCCTTAAGTCTCTATTAATATGGCACAAAACTGTTCAGAAGCCAAAAATGCCAAAAATGCTAATGAAACAGAGCATTTTTATCCTTTTTAATTGGCTTACAGTTTTCCATAGGGTCATTTTTAATATTTTTATATTTTTATTATGGATGTGGACAGTTTCTTTCCATTGGGCTGTCTATTAAGCTTAGAGACGTGTCCTATTTCTAACAAGGCTGAAGATGTAATATCTTCATCAGAATCCAAAAAGGAATTCAATATCATTTGTTAATTTTTAATGATAACCAATATTGATAAGTATAATACAAAATCTAACTTGTTGCTCAATGACTCTGGTAGGTTGAGTTTTGTACCCCAACAAAAGCCATGCTTTACTCTTACTCCTGTTCCTGTGGGTATGAACGCATCTGTAAATAGCCTTTTGAGGGTGTTATTTTTACTTAAGATGTGGCCCAAGTGAGTCAGGGTGGGCTTTAATCCATACTGCTAGAGTCCCTTATAAGCAGAAGAAATTCAGACTTAGTCAGAGAAAGCCACAGGGAGGAGCCAGAAGCAGGAAGTCAGCAGAAACTGGAAGAGCAGACACAAGGAAAGGGAGGTCTCCATGTGATGGGAGGCAGAGGTGCAGGCCAGGGGACCCAAAGGATTATGCTGAGCCAGCACCAGAATCCTACAGGGTTTGGGGAGAAAGCTTAGCCTCACCAATGCCTTGATTTTGAGCTTCTAGCCTCAGAAACGGTGAGCCAATCAATTCTTGTTTAAGCCAACCCATTGTGTGGTATTTGTCATAGCAGCCTGGCAAATAAGACAACTACTAAATAAATATTTCCATTAATTACTTCAACCTTTACAAAACTTCTAGTTTAGATTAAATGTGAATTTACATAGTGGTTTGAGATGGCAACTTCTGTTTCTTTCCTCAGCATGTCCAGAGGGAAAAAGCTTCAGATATACACAGGCTTGGTTCTAACAGAGTAATCTGGGACAATTAGACTCTCTAATCCCTTTCTCTTCTCAGTCAAGTTTGGGCAATAATACCTACTATTTCAAAGGATTGCTGAGGGCATTAAATGAGGTAACAAGTTTAAAAACACTTAACAAGTGCCTGGCAATTAGTAAGCACTAACCAAATGTCATTTCTCTTTGCTTTCCTCATTCAGGCTTGCCCCCTCTGTCCCCTTATTCAACAGATCCTCTGTTCTGTCAACTGTTTGTAGAATGGGGTCTTGGTATCCTTTCTAGTTATTTCTCCCATTTTTTTCACTCCTCACTGGCCCTCTGAATATGAAAATAGCCTTAGTCTTTTACAGTTTTTTTCAATCTTTCTCAATGATATTAGTTTTCAATGACTGTATTTTTTGTGTCATTTCCAATAATATGTGATGTTCACATTTTCTACTTCTATCATCACAAGATTTGGGATCCTTTCAAGTCCATTTATTTCTTAGCCTCAAAGATACTTCCTCAATCTTCCCTTCCACAGAGTTAGTGAGGATTGATATCATCTCCTGTGCATGGGGGCTGCCCTGGTGGTCTCTGATCACTTGGTTTGCTCAGGAAGCACTCTGACTTTTAGACCAGAGTGGTTATTATGTTAAGGAGAAGAGGCCAGCCAAGAAAAATCACTCTTTACTCACTTTTGAGAAGAAAAAAATTTCTTTAACTTTTTTTTAAGTGTTCTGGTTTATCCACAAGAATATGTAGTCCCCAGATTCTAACCCTAAGCAGGGGATCTAAGAATAGGACATAGCGTATTATAAAGACAGGGAGTATATTTCTTGCTTACTTGCTAGCTTGTTATAACGCTTGGGATCACAACCACTTAATTATTCTCCTTTACAATCATTCTGTTTTTTAATATTTTTTTTAATTATTTTTAAAGATACTTAGATTACATAAATGTTACATAAAAAATATGGGGGATTCCCATAAGCCCCACTCCCTATCCCTCCCACATTTTCCCACATTAACAACATCCTTCATTAGTGGGGTACATTTGTTACAATTGATGAACACATTTTGGAGCATTGCCACTAAGCATGGATTATAGTTTACATTATAGTTTACACTCTCTCCCACACAATTTTGTAAGTTATGACAAGATAGATAATGGCCTGTATGTGTCATTGCAATGTCATTCAGGACAATTCCCAAGCCCCAAAATGCCACCCATATTACACCTGTTTTTCCCTTTCCCTCCCCTCAGAACCTCCAGTGGCCACTGTCTCCACATCAATGATAAAAGTTCTTCCATACAATCATTCTTTGTCTGGCAGTCACTATTATTAACCCTCACCTATTGTGCCTGAGAAGGGGCATGTCAATGGGAGACCTAATTAAGGTCTCAAAACTCGTTACCAAAGCTTTTACAAATAGTTTATGGCAGGGGTCAACAGATTGTAGTCCAGGGGCCAAATCCAGCCTGCAGCCTGTTTCTGTTAAAAATATATATATTGGAACATAAGCATACCCATTCGTTTACATTGCCTATTGCTGCTTTGGACCTCAGTGGCAGAGTTAAGTAGTTGTCACTGAGAATATAGGGCCCACAGAGAATGTAGGTGCAAAGAGTCTAAAATATTTGCTCTCTGGCCCTTTACAGAAAAAGTTTGATAACCTCTGGTCTAGGTGATAAAAATTGGAGAACATTTCCTTAAAGGTTGCACAGAAATAATAGGTCTTTTGCTGATTTTTAATCCCTTCCTAGAGTTATCTGGCATTGTGCACTGCAAAGCTCTGGGGTGTGGTAGTGTTGACAGATCAGGGTGTATGGCCAAGTCACTCACATAGTGGGTTGTCAGTAAATATGACTTTCCTTCTTTCCTCTACAAGGAAATTTTAAGTTGAAAATATTAACTGTAAATCCTGCTTGTGCAGAAAGTTTAGTTTCAGATGTCAGAAGCCGATTTTTCAGTACCTGACATCAAATAATTTTAGTAAGATGCAGTATTTATGTACCATATATCCTTCCATTTAATCAGTCTTCAGTCATTTATTTATGATGCTCCAGCTAAATTTGAAATGTCAGATTTTTCTTTCCTCCTTCCAATCACACTCTTAAAACAGTTGCTACCTTTTATTTTGTTTCTTGTTACCTTTTGTTGTATCTGTTTCCTAACATCATTTCAATCATTTCTGCATTAAAACAGACTTCTATTTTATAATGCTAGAGCATTTTCACTTTGAATTCAGATTTTTTCACTAATTCTAGCTTCATTTTTGTCCTAAAATTAAGATAATCAAGTAAAGAAAGAAAGAAATTTTGGTGTTGTCACA
>JAQZBX010058365.1:0-17758 GCA_029593785.1 Cabassous unicinctus
AGGATATTAGAATTTTTATTGGGATTGTATTAAGTCTGTAGATAAGATTGGGTAGAATTGATATCTTAATGATATTCAGTCTTCCAACCAATTAACACAGAATATCCTACCATTTATTTAGATCATCATTGTTTTCTTTTAGCAATGTTTTATAGTTTTATGAATATAAGCTCTTTAGGTCCTTGGGTGAATTTATTCCTAAATTAAGAGAGTATGCCAATAAGAAACCTGCACTTCAAGAAATACTAAAGGAAGTTCTACAAGTTGAAAGGAAAAAACAATGCAAAGAGAGTTGGAGGAGTGTTTAAAAACATCTAACAAGACAAAAACAGAAACAAAACAACATATTACATACATTAACCCCCGCCCAAAAAAATGGCTGAAGTAAGAAATTCATTGTGAGCAATAACACTGAATGTTCATGGATTAAATTTACCACACAAGAGACACAGATAGGCAGAATGGATAAGGAAATATGATCCATCTATATGCTGTCTACAAGAAACCCATCTTTGACCCAGGGATTCAAGGAGGCTGAAAGTAAATGGCTGGAAAACAATTTTACAAGCAAACAAAAGACAAAAAAGGGCAGGAGTAGATATTCTAGTATCAGACAAAATAGACTTTAAATGCAAAACTACTGTAAGAGACAAAGATGGACACTGTATATTAGTAAAAGGGATAATCTCTCAAGAAGAGAGAACAATCATAAACATTTATGCACCTAATCGGGGTGCCTCAAAATACATGAGGCAAACCCTGGAAAAACTAAGTGGAGAAATAAATGCCTCTACAATTATAGCGGGGGACTTTAACACACCATTATCATCATTAGACAGAACATCTAGACAGAGAATCAATAAAGAAACAAAGACTCTGAACAATATGCTGGAGAACCAGGTGCTAATAGACATATATAGAACACTACACCCAAATACAGCAGGATTTATGTTCTTCTTGTGTGCACATAGATCATACTCCAAGATAGACCACATGCTAGGCCACAGAACAACTCTCAATGAATTCAGAAAGATGGAGATTATACAAAGTAATTACTCTGAGCACAATGGTATGAAATTGGAAATCACTAAGGGCCAGAAAAACAGATTAGGAACAATGATGTGGAAGTTAAACAACACACACTTAGAAAAACAGTGGGTCAAGGAGAAAATCTCAAAAGAAATCAGTGACTACCTTAAAACTAATGAAAATGACAACACAACATATCAAAACTTATCTGATGCAGTCAAAGCTGTCCTGAGAGGAAAGTTCACAGCCATAAATACATATATTTAAAAAGAAGAAAGAGCTATAAATGAAGGCCGAACTGCACACTTGGAAGAATTGGAAAAACAACCACAAACTAAACCTAAAGGAAATAGAAAGAAGGAAATAACAAAGATAAGAGAATAACTAAATGAAATAGAGAATAAGAAAACACTAGGAAAAAAAAAACCAAAAAAACAAAAGCTGGTTCTTCAAGAAGATCAATAAATATGACAAACCCTTAGCCAGGCTAACAAAGAAAATGGGAGAACAGATGCAAATACATGAAATATGGAATGAGAAAGGGAATATCACTACTCAACCCACAAAAATAAAGAGTATCATAAGAGGATACTTTGAAAAATTATATTCCAACAAAAATGATAATTTAGAGGAAATGGGCACATTTCTAGAAACTCACAAATAGCCTACAATGATGAAAGAAGAAATAGATGAACTCAACAGTCCAGTTATGAGTAAAGAGATAGACTCAGTCATCAAAAACCTCCCAATTAAGAAGTGCCCAGGACCAAATTTCTTCACAGCTGAATTCTTCCAAACATTCCGGAAAGAGTTAACACCAATCCTGCTTAGGCTCTTCCAAACAATAGAAGTAGAAGGAATATTGCCTAACTCATTCTGTGATGACAACATTGTCCTAATACGAAAGCCAAAGATACCACAGGAAAGGAAAATTACAGACCCATTTCTCTAATGAACCTAGATTCTAAAATCCTCAACAAAATAGTTGCTAATCACATTCAACAACATATGAAAAGAATTATACATCTTGACGAGGTGGGTTTCATCCCGGGTATGCAAGGATGGTTCGTTATAAGAAAATCAATACTGTAACACACTGCATAAACAGATTGAAAGAAAAAAATCACATGATCATCACTATAGATGCAGAAAAAGCATTTGATAAAATACAGTACTCTTTCCTGATAAAAACACTGCAAAAGATAGGAATAGAAGGAAATTTTCTGAATATGATAAAGGGTATATAAGAAAAACCCAAAGCTAACATCATCTTCAATGGTGAAATCCTAAAAGCCTTCTCTCTGAGATCGGGAAGAAGACAAGGATACCCATTATCACCACTCCTATTTAACATTGTCTTAACAGTACTTGCTCGAGCACTGAGGCAAAAAAAGATAAAAAAGGGTCAAAATTGGAAAGGAAGAAGTAAAAATTTCATTATTTGCAGAAGACATGAACCTATATGTAGAAAGCACAGAGAAATCTACAACAAAGCATCTAGAACTTATAAAGGAGTTCAGGAATGTCACGGGTATAAGATCAATGCTCAAAAATCAGTAGCATTTCTGTACACCAATAATGAGCAATCTGAGGAGGAAATTAAGAAAAAAAATACCATTTACCATAATAACTAAAACAATCAAATACCTAGAAATAAATTTAACCAAAGATGCAAAGGACTTATATACAGAAAACTACACAACACTGTTAAAGGAAATCAAAGAAGACATAAATAAATGGAAGAATATTCCTTGTTCATGGATAGGAAGACGAAACATCTTCAAGATGTCTATCCTACCCAAACTAATCTACAGATTAAATGCAATCCCAGTAAAAAGCAGCACTATTTTTTAAGGAACTAGAAAAACTAACTACAAAATATATTTGTAAAGGTTGGAGGCCCCGAATCACCAAAGACATATTGAAAAAGAAAAATGAAGTTGGAGGTATCACATTATCTGTCTTTAAAACATACTACAAAGCTACAGAGGTCAAAACTGCATGGTGTTGGCACAAGGATAGACATACTGACAAATGGAACCGAAATGAGAGTTCTGACATAGATCCCCACATATACAGTCATTTGATATTTGACAAAGCCAAAAAGCCCACTTAGTTGGGAGAGAATGGCCTCTTTAACAAGTGGTGCTTGGAATTTCGGATATACATATCCAAAAGAATGAGAGAGGAATATCATCTCACACTTTAAACAAAAATCAGCTCAAGATGGATCAAAGATCTAAATATAAGAGCCAAAACCATAAAGACCATGGAACATAATATAGGGAAGCATCTACAGGACCTTTTAGTAGAAAATGGAATCATGAACTTCATACCCAAAGCACAAGCAGCAAAAGAAAAAATAGATAAATGGAATCTCCTCAAATTTAAAAAGTTTTGCACCTCAAAGGATGTTATTAAGAAAATAAAAGGCAGCCTACCTAATGGGAGAAAATATTTGGCAACCATATATCTGATAGGAGCCTAATATCCTGCATGTATTAAAAAACCTACATCTTGAAAATAAAAAGACAAACAACCCATTTAAAAAATGGGCAAGTGACCTAAAAAGACACTTCTCCAAGGAAGAAATACAAATGGCTAAAAAGCACATGAAATAATGATCCACATCGCTAGCTATTAAGGAAATACAAATCAAAACTACAATGAAATACCATCTTACATCCATCAGAATGGTAGCTATTAAAAAACAGCAGACTGTAAGTGTTGGAGAGGATGTGGAAAAATAGGAACCCTCATCCACTGCTGGTGGGATTGTGGACTGGTCCAGCCACTGTGGAGGACAGTTTGGTGGTTCCTCAGAAAACTAACAATAGATCTTCCATAAGATCCAGCGATTCCACTGCTGGGTATATATCCAGAAGAATTGAAAGCAAAGACACGAACGGATATATGCACACCAATGTTAAGAGAGGCATTGTTCACAGCTGCCAAAAGTGGGAATCAGACCCTGTGCCCATCAACAGATGAATGGACAAACAAAATGTGGTACATACATATGATGGAATATTACTCAGCTGTAAGAAGGAATAAAGTGCTAACACATAGAATAATATGGATTAATCTTGAAGATCTTAAGTTGAGTAAAGCAAGCCAGGCATTGAATGATGAACAGTACATAACCTCTCTATTTTGAATTGAGGAAATTGAGTAGTCTCTGAGAATCACTGTCTGTAAGATAGGTTAACAAGGGAGAGAAGAGAAGGTTGTGAGCCATCACCCATATGGACATAATCTATAGTATAATGATAGAGTATAGTTGTATATTGAAGGATAGGACAGGTGGGTAGAGATATTACTGGGTTTGGGGGTGCAGGCTGACAGGTGGGTAGATTAGGAAGGGCAGGTTAGAATACCCAGGATACTGGGGGAAGAGATGGGAGAGGGACCAAGTGAACATGGGATTCGTGGGTATGATGTTGAAAATGCAGGAGTGGGAATGCTCTTGTGGCAATATGACAAGGTAGTGTCACTGCTTTTGGGTGTAGGTTGAGGGGGCATTCAGGATGGGATGCATCTAGAGCAGGCTTCTGAGGAGTGTGTGAGTGTTCATCCTGTCATAATGTGTTGTGTCAGGGAATGGAGACCCACATCGTGAGAGGGAAGGAGATGAACCCCCATCTTTGGGAGGACTGATTCACCCAGAAACAGACAGGTGGGTGTCTCTTATGAGCAAGGGTGGATCCTAACAGGGGGGACAATCAGCATGTCAAGACCTCTTGTTGCATATAACTATGAATCTTCTCATCCAATGAGTCAAGACAGGGGAGTGTCATGTGCTCCAGGGGGATGGGAAGAAAGGAACAGAAAAGATCAAACAGGGGGCATTTAGTGGTCAGGGGAAATGTTTTTCATTACCTTACAGTGATAGATACAGGACATGGTAAATATCATCAAAAATTATTAAACTCTACTGTCTAAATTGTAAACTATACTGTAAACCATTGACAATGTTTAGTAACTATGTTTCACTATCTGTATAATAGTTATAACAATGCTACCATCCACATACAAAAAAGTTTTAATATGGGGTGAGAAAGTGGGAGGAGTTAGGGTATATGAGAGTCTCTAGTATCCTTTGTGTGACTTTGCTGTAACCTAAACCTTCTTTGAAAATTAAGTGAAAATTTGGAAGACACTGGGGAGTGAGAGGGGAAAGGTGCCACAGTACAGACTGGACACCCGATACTGCAGTGATAAAAGGAAAAATAATTAAAAATTTTTTTTAATTTTTTTTGTTTTTTCCCATTTTTTGAATGTCCCAATCTTTTCATTTTATTTTATTTTTAGTGGTTTTTTTTTTCAGTCTCCATGTATTTTATCTCTTACATTTAAGCTTATCATTATTATTTAATTTTCCTATTAATTGTATTTGGCTATTATATGGGATTCATCTTCAAGGAAGGCTTAGATCACAGAAGGGTTACAACAGGGGCAGGAGAGGATCATTGGTGGGGGGTGTCTGGGATGGGGTTTTCATGGGAGGAAGTTCACCTGAATATACATGAAAGATTCATAAAATTGTTCAAATGATCAAGGGGTGGGGCATATTCACAGTGGCTGGAGAATCACTCAATAAATGAGGAAATACTGAATTCCCAGCCTGGAGAGTTCTGCCACATTCTCCAAGGGTGCAGCAACAGTCCTCTGAGTTCAGGGGCAGTGTCTGGCAAAGGATGGTCCACTGATGGTTTCTTGTTATTGATGACTAGCCTTACGAGTCTTTGCTATTGCAATTGAAACAGTTTACTGTTATGGGGTGCCTAAGGGTTGTCATCTGATAGCCTCCTTGTTGCTCAAATGTGGCCTCTCTCTAAGCCAAACTCAGCATATGAATGCATTACCTTCCCCTCAGTGTGGAACATGACTCCCAGGGATGAGACTCCCTGGCAACAAGGGATTAATACCAACTGCCAACTGGCAGTATGACTGGGAAAAGACCTTGAATAAAAGGGGGAAAAGGTAAAGACAAATGAGTTCATGTGGCTAAGAGAATTCAAATAGTCAGGAGGTCATCCCAGAAGTAACGCTTACACACAACTCAGTAAGATCTCATAGAACACCAAAGTGGATATCACCCAACACAGAGGGGCTCCTGAGGGTTCTGGAGACACCCAGGTCCTATAAAAGTGGGTATAACTCCAGAGATTGATGTCTTATCAGTGGGCTATACTATGGAATCTGTGCTGAGAGTGACAGAGTTGGACTCAAATAAGTCCTCCCTGCACATGGTCCATCAGTCCCTTCTATTCAAACCTATACGTGATGCTGGAGTTTGTGGGTATACTTTAGAGACTGGAACCTTTGGCATGCCCATGCCAGCTGTGTCTGGAATCTTGGTGGAGCTGCACTCCTAATCTACAGCTCAACGGATGCACCCAAGTCAACTGGCAAGGAGATGATGATGGACAATGGCCATCCCAGCAAATGGAGAGAGTCTGCAGCTGCAGGAAGGATAGTCCCATCCATCTTATCCATGGGATATAAGCCCCCTCTCACTTAAAGGTGGAGTGGACACCACCATCCCAAACTCCTCATGATTGGGGGAAGGACTATGGGTAGGGTGGACTTACTGGCGTTCTGTTGTAGACGTATTGTGATTCAAGCAATGGAAGAAATTACAATATTAAGGTGGAGCCAGTGGCCACTGGATGCTTTCAGGGCATTGCGAGGGAAAAGCAGTTGTAATACAGGGGCTTTTTCAGAACTTGGGAATTAATCCTGAGTAACATTATGACAGATATAGGCCATTTTACATCAACATATAACATGCAGAACTGTGTGGGAGAGAGTATGGTTTACAATGTGAACTATGGTCCATGCTTAGTGGCAAAGCCCCAGGATGTGTATATCCATTGCAGGTGATGTGCCACACTAGTGAAAGATGCTTATGTGGGAGGTTATGGGTGGTGTGGGAGGTGGGGAACATGGGAATCCCTGTAATTTTTATGTAACATTTATGTGTTTAAGCATCTTTTAAAATATATATATATATTAAAAAAACAAATACACACACACACACAAAATCATTTGACATGACAAAAATGTCCTAATCAACAAAAGATTTCAATGATAAAGACCTGTAATAAATCCACCATTACCAACATTATTTTTCAATTTGTAACTCACACAAAGGATAAATATGTTATTAAACGTTTAAAATTCTGTATTATTTCAGATAAATTAAATTTCTATTGTGTACTGTGGATGCACATTTCCTCATGGAAAATCAGAACAATGTCATTGAATTTGTCTTCTTGAAGCTATGGGAGAATCAGCAGATAGAGCTACTGTTCTGCTTCTTATTCCTCTTCTGTTACTTGGCAGTCTTAATGGGGAACTTAGTCATCTTACTCAGAATTACCTGCAGCAATCTATTTGGTCACAAATTGTACTACTTTCTCTATCACCTACCCCTCTTGGATCTCTCCTTCATCTCTGCTGTAGTTCCCCAGCTAATTAGAGACTTAGCTTTAGAGAGAAAAAAACATTTCCCATAAGAACTTATGACCCAGCTCTTCATTTCCACTTGTTTGTGGCTGTGGAAATACTAATCTTGGTGTCCATGGCTTTGACTTCTATGTTGCCATTATCAAGCCACTGTACTATATGGTTATCATGAAACTACAGAGATGCAGCACAGTGATCATCATGACCTGGGGTGTGGGTTTTGGGCACTCTCTTGCTCATGGCCCTCATTTTACATTTCTGTGGCCCTAATCAGATCAATCACTACCTGTGTGATGTCAAGCCTCTTTTGAAGCTGGTCTCCAGAGATATTCATGTTGTTAGTACCTTAGCTCTTGTCAGTTCAGGGATGGTGGTGGTTGTAGATCTTTCTTGTCCTTTTGGCTTCTTACATGCTCATACTCTACAATCTTAGGGCATGCTCCCCTGCAGCATGATGAACTACTCACATAATGGTGTAACAGTATTTTTTGTGCCCTGTATCGATATTTATATTCTACCTGCTGGTAGTGAGAACAAGGATAAAGAAATCTACGTGTTTTCTACTACTATTTCCCCTATGCTGAATCCTTTCATCTATACACTGAGAAATGTAGAGATGAAAATTGCCTTACAAATGACACCTTGAGAATTAAAATTAATAAGGTTATATTCATTGTAATTTCCATGCTCTTTCCCTAGTGTAGCTATTATTAAAATCATTGTAGAATGAAGTTAAGCTTTCCTTGGGAGTTGGACTAAATGACTTCTGACATTACAAGAGGCTAAAGTAAAAATTACCATAATTCTTATAGGAATCTTCAGTTTAAAAGATCTAACTTGTTCCAATTGTGACCACCTGTATTTTAGGAATGCAAGAAGTGTCTCTCTAAAAGTTCTCTTTAATCCTGTCACCCTTTCCTCTTCAAAAATTTACAAGAAAGATAATTTTCCTTGGAATAAAATAGAACTTTCTCCCATGTTAACCAGAAATGCCCCCAACTTGGCTCAATGCCACTTTACTAATCTTAGAACTTACTGCATTGGGAAAAAATGCAATGTTACAAAACATAATTGATTTTCAGGTCAAGGACACCTGTGGGATGTCTTTACTATTCCTCTACTTTTTTCTTTTGTTTTCTTTAGCTTAGATGATTTAAAATGACTAATCGACACCCCTCCAAATTCTCCAAATAGACTGAACTCTCAATTCAAGGTTCTTTTTCTGCTATCTTCTCTACTTATTATACTCCTTCCCCTATATTGGAGGGTCATGTATATATAATCCATACTACTTCCACATAATAATGTGATCCAGGAGTATTTTGCATATTCATCAATAGACCAGAATTGCAGTCATTTCACAGAGATATTGTGAGTTTGCTTCCAGACCACCACAATAAAGCAAATATCACACAAATGCAAGTCACATAACTTTTTTGGTGTCCCGGTGCATGCAAATTTATGTTTATGCACTTCTGTAATCTATTAATGTGAAATAGCTTTATATCTGGAAAAAAGACATGTATATACCTTAATTTAAAATATTTTATTACTAAAAATGCTAACCATCATTTGACCATTCAGCAAGTCCTAATCTTTTTGCTTGTGTTGGGTCTTGTTTTGGTGATGGCTTCTCCTTGATCAGGGTGGTGATTCCCGAAGTTTGGTGTAGCTGTGACAATTTCTTAAAATGAAAGAACAATGAAGTTTGCTGCATTGTTTGACTCTTTCATGAAAGATTTCTGTATAGTATGTGATGGTGTTTGATAGCATTTTACCCACAGAAGATTTTCTTTCAAAATTGAAATAAATATTCTCAAACCCTGTCACTGCTTTGTAAACTGAACTTATGTAATATTCTAAATCCTTTGTGGTCATTTCAACAATGTTCACAATATCCTCACCAGAAGTAGATTCAAACTCAAGAAACCACTTTGCTTACTCATCCCTAAGAAGCAACTCCTCATCCATTCCATTGAAGTATTATCATGAAATTGCAGCCATATATTCATTTCTTCAGAATCCACTTCTAATTCTATTTCACTCTGTATTTCCACTACATCTGCAGTTACTACCTCCACAGAAGTCTTGAACCCTTAAAGTTATCCATGAGTGTAGGAATCAACTTCTTCCAAACTCCTGTTAATGTTAATATTTTGACCTCTTCTCATGAACCACAAATATGACTTATTTACTAAGATGGTGAATCCTTTCCAGAAGATTTTCAATTTATGTTGCCCAGCTCCATCATAGGAATCACTATCTCAGGCAACTATAGACATACAAAATTTATTTAGTAAATAATAACCCTGGAAAGTAAAAATTACTCCTGGTCCATGGGATGCAGAATGGATGATGTATTAACAGGCATGAAAACAACATTAATCTCATTGTACATCACCATGAGAGCTATTGGATGACCCAAGTGTATTGCCAATAAGTAGTACTATTTAAAATGATTCTTCTTTTCTCAATATTATATCTCAACAGTGGTCTTAAAATATTCTAGAAGTCGTGCTGTAAAATATTTCTTTTGCATCAGCAATAAGATTGGTTTACTTTCTTATCATTCAAGTGTTCACTGGTGTAGCACTGTGAACTTCCTTCAAGAA
This sequence comes from Cabassous unicinctus, assembly GCA_029593785.1. Lineage (NCBI taxonomy): Eukaryota > Metazoa > Chordata > Mammalia > Cingulata > Chlamyphoridae > Cabassous > Cabassous unicinctus. The sequence continues at coordinate 10,113 of JAQZBX010058365.1, forward strand.
CTTTTCCTTTGCTTTCACAATGTGGCTGTTTGGTATAAACTTTTGGCTCATCTCAGCTTTCAACATGCCTCAGGTCATTACTGCCTCAGGTCATTGTCTCTCTCTTATCTCCTCGAACATCCTGGATAATGTCCAATCACACAGTCACTGCAATTATGAATATCACAGAGCCTCCAGGCTCTCTCCCTTTCATTGGACCCACCACACCTTGCTACCTTAAATTTCCTAAATATTGCTTTTTTTATGTAATCCACCACATACTCAGAAATCTCCAGTAAACACTATAGTTTAATTGGTATGCATTTCATCTTTATTTAGACATAAGATTCCTTATGGCTCTCTGCTACAGTGGAGCCAGACATTCACCATTCCCAATCAGGTCTTGCTTAATTCATCAGAGTCTGTTCAACTCCTACCTTTTCTAGATAGATTTCACTGATTACTGCAGCCCACCAAGCAGTAAATACTCAAACCTCCTAGGTCTTTTGACACTTAGAATTGACTACGTGGCTTTATATTGTTTACTTATTTTTGTGCACTTGTTAAATACTTTAGTTTATCTCTCTAAGGGTATCTTAACTTGGTGAGTGCTAGGGCCAGTGCCGCATAGTCTCTCTGAACAGGACATAATGGAAACAAAATAAAACAAAATATGCTTTTTAGATTTGTGTTGAATCTTAGGAATCTGAGTTTCAAGATTTTCTTGTACCTTTCTCTGGAATATAACTCACTCATCTTCTGCCTTATTTCCTCTCAACCTTTCTAAAATAATGAAAAAGAAATTATTGTTGGCCTCCTTTGAATTCACTTATGCAAATGACACAGTATGTGTAAATTATCATATATGGATTCTAAAAAAATATAAAGCTACAAGAGATGCTCTATATTATCAAGTAGAGGTACCAATAGTTTCAAACAATTGATTGCATTTCTATTATCAAAGTATGGCCAGAGTTTTCCAAGAAACAGTAGACAAGACACAAAAAAATCATTGTTACTATTTTAATAATAAATACCAAAATTATATTTCTTTTTGATCATGGACAGTGATTAGCTGAAGGTTGTGTAAATAAACCTTAATAGATGTCCAATGTCCAATTCTGCAGGTGCCCTATTTAAACCTAAGATATATGCAATAAGACACAGCTTCCGTAGAATCCCAAACTGCCTAAGGTAAAGAGTGTCAGGATTCTGCATTTACTTCATTTGAAAATTTTTTGATAATTTTATTTAATACATTCAGAAATGCTTTGAGAATTAAATGCTATCAAGGGTTTGTAGTTGAAATGTAAATAGCATACAGTTTTCCAAAATGTGAAGTAAAATATAAATGCAAACAATGAGTAATTTATATATCAATATAAATATGCACATATGATGTTTAAATAAATATCATATCTTTATATCTTTCTATATCTCAGTATTTAACTATATCTCTCTATCTCTTTACCATCTATTGATCACCTTCTATCTACCTATCCTCTCTCTCTCTTTCTTTCATCATCATCATCATCATCATCATCATCATCATCCGTCTTGGTCTAAAGCAAATGCATCCCTTTACCCTTCTTCAAACATTGGGATAAAGAGGAATTTTCTGCACTGGGGCTTAGATATCACTATCCCAGATATCTTTTCTAAATTGTAAGAGAAGCCTTAGAGGCTCACATCTCCTTTTGCCTTAATGCACTCAATCTCCCAATCACATGCAAGAAGTCTAATCTCAATATGTATTTTTAAAATAGAGATCAATAATGTACAATTTATGCAGATCTTACATGCTTACTTAAATGAGTTGAGACTATTATACAAGCCTGTGTGATAGATTTACCTTCTTACCAGATGTGTTCCATTTTGAAAAATTTTAGCCATTCCTGTCAAGTGGGTGTTGTATCTACTTAGGATCTTAATTTGAATTTCACTGCTGATGAATGACTATGAACATTTTTTCAGGTGATTATTGACTATTCACATATCTTCCATATGCTAAAATCTTTTGGGATTTTTAACTGGATAATTTGTCTCATCCTTGGATTGTTAGTCTTATTTTGATATTCTACATAAAATATTTTTTCAAATATGTGTCTTGAGAATATTTTGCCCAATTTATTGCTTGACTTTTTTTATATAATATTTTTTATTTATTAAAAGATACTTAGATTACATAAATGTTACACAAAAAATATAGGGATTCCCATATGCCCCACTCCCCACACCTCCCACACCCTCCCACATAAGCACCCTTCATTTGTGTGGGACATTCATTGCAACTGATGAACACATCCTGGGGCTTTGACACTGAACATGGACCATAGTTCACATTGCAGTCTACACTGTCTCCCACACAGTTATGCATATTATGTGACAGTATAAAATGGCCTATATCTGTCATTGCAATGTCATTCAGTATGATTTCCAAGTCCTGAAAAAGCCCCCATATTACAACTATTTATCCCTCTCCCTGTCCCCAGAGCTCCAGTGGCTACTGCCTTCACATCAATGTTACAATTTCTTCCATTGTTAGAATCACAATATGCCTAATGTAGAACATCAGTAAGTCCACTCTAGTCCGTAGATCATTCCCCAATTCTGAGGATTCTGGGATGATTATGTCCACTCCGCCTCTAATTGAGAGAGGGCTTCAATCCCATACAGCTGATGTAAGGGAATCTGTTGCTTGGAGTTGTAGACTCTCTTGTTTTCTTGGTATGGTGGTTGTTAATCCTCACCTCCTTGTGTTAGTTGTCCTGGGTGAGTCCAAAGAACTGGAGAGCAGGTTTGCAATTCTGCTGAGGTACTGGGCCCAGCTGAAACATAGACAGCCCAAAGATTCCAGTTTCTTGGATGTACACCTACAAACTCCAGCACCAAGTATAGGTTTAAATAGAAGGGACAGATGAGCCTTGAGTAGGGAACCCATGATTGGGTCCAACTCCATCACTCTCAGGAGCACAAACTCCAAAGTAAGACCCACTGGCAAGGCACCAAACTCTAGAGCTTTCTGCTCTGACCATAAGATATGGGTGTCTCCAGAGGCCTCAGGAGTCCCACTATTTGGGGTAGTATTGGATTTGGCATTCTATGAGATCCTGCTGATATGTGCATAAGCGTTACCTCTGGGATGACCTCCCAACACACTTTGAAGTCTCTTAGCCATATAAACTCATTTCTCTTTACCTTTTTCCCCTTTTATTCGAGGTCTTTGCCAGTTACATTGCTAGTTGGTGCTTGGTATTAATCCCTTGATTCCAGGGAGGCTCATTCCTGGGAGTCATACCCCATGCTTGGGGGAAGGTAATGCATTTATATGCTGAGTTTGGCTTAGAGAGAGGTAACATTTGAGCAACAAGGAGGTTATCAGGAGGCAATTCTGAGGCACCCCACAACACTAGACTAAGTTTCAATTTCAAGGGCAAAGGCTCATAAACATAGTCCTCAATATCAAGGGCCCATCAATGGATCATCCTCCTTCACCAGTCATTGCCCCTGCACTTGGGGAACTGTTGCTTCTCCATTACAGAATGTGGCAGAGCTCTCCAGGATAGGAATTCAATATTCTCTTGGTTATTGTGTGAGTCTCCACCCACTGTGACAATGCCCTGTGTACATTTGAACATATTATATGTTTGCCCAGGTGAACTTCCTCCCATGTATCCACCATCACTGACACTCCACACCAATGATCCTCCCCTGCCCCTGTTATAACACTTCTGTGATCCAAATCTTCTTTAAAAGTGAAGTCAATGAAATAGCCAAATTCAATTAAGAGGAAAATGAAATAATAATAGGTTTAAATATAAGAAATAAAATACATATAATTTTTTAAAAATTAAAGTTCTGAATAGGGCTCATGGCAAGACACCAAACTCCAGAGCTATCTGCCCTGACGATAGGAACTGGGTATCTCGAGAGCACTCAGGAGCCCCAATATTTGGGGTAGTAGCCACTTTGACAGCCTATGAGATCCTGCTGAGATGAGTATAAGTGTTACCTCTGGGATGACCTCCCGACTCATTTTGAAGTCTCCTAGACATATAAACTCATTAATCTTTACCTTTTCCCCCTTTAATTCAAGGTCTTTTTCCTGTTGCATTGCTAGTTAGTGTTTGGTAATAATCCCTTGGTGCCAGAGAGGCTCATACCCAGGAGTCATATCCCATGCTGGGGTAAAGGCAATACGTTTATACGCTGAGTTTGGTTTAGAGAGTGGTCACATTTGAGGAACAAGGAGGCTCTCAGGAGGCAATTCTTAGGCACTCCACAACATATTTGAACATTTTATATACTTTGTATGTATGCCCAGGTGAACTTTCTCCCATGTATCCCCCATTATATTGCTTGTCTTTTTACACGAACTCTGAGTTATACTGTACATACAATCAATGAGTCCATTTAATTTGTACAATTTGATGAGCTTTGACAAATATATAAATCCATAAATTCCCTTCCACAGTCAAGATACAGAACATTTTCTTTTTCCCAAAAGTTTCTTCAGGTCTTTTTTCAGCACACCCCTCTCTCTACCCCTAGCTTCAGAGAAATTCATATCTGCTTTCTATCCTAACACAATAGTGGAACAGAAATTTTAATTTTAATATAAAGAATTATTGATACACTAAGGAATGGAGGAACAAGGATTGGTTAGTAAGACCTAAAGAGGACTCTAACCAATATAAGAATAGCACATATAAGGAGCAACCATTACACATGAGGCTGAGATAGAGTTCTGAAAAAGAGGCCCTCCTCCCAGGGATGAAAGCCAGTTCTTGACTGAGAAGCATAGCTGTGATGTAGTGAATGGCAGAGAAGCCTCTGTAATGCTGTACTAGAGAAACTTGCTGAGAATCTGCTCTTTAGGGTGCTGGGAAAAGTTTTTCATGGGGAGGTATCCCATTAAACATAGTCAACTTCAAAATTGATCATGGGGATATGTCAAGGGAAGCTGCTGCCTGATTTAACCTCTAACAGCTGTTTTAGTTTCTTCACTGCTAAAACAAATACCCTGTATTAGGGTGGCTAAAACAAAAGGAATTTATTATATATGGTTTTGAGGCTAGGAGAAATCCAAAATCAAGGCGCCATCAAGTGATGCTTTCTGTGGCATTCTGGTGCTGGCGATCTTTGTCCCATGGTTTTTGTGTCATATGGCAGTGCATATGGAAGCCTTTCATGGATTCTCCTTTCTCTTCTGGGTTCCACTGACTTTTAGCTTCTGGATGCTCCCTGTGCTTTCTCCACTAAGACTTTCTCTACAAGGCCTCCAATGATAGATTAAATGCCATCCTAATTGAGGTGGGCCATACCTTAAATGAAGAAATCTCATCAAAAGGTCATATTTACAATTGTAGCTTATATGGCTTTGCATTTTCCCACAACCCATCCATTTCTTTCCCTGTCTAGTCACATCAGCATTTCATTTCTTAATAGTTACACACCAAGCCTTGAGAAATAATGGTTTGTGAGCTCATAACTGATAAGTAAGACTGGCATGTTTAGACTTCTTTCCTGGAAACTCTACTAATAATCTGATCTGTGAACTGCTTGGCCACCTTTGCATCAATAGATCCCTTATGTAATAACTGTAAAGATGTAACTTCAGCCCTACTAACAAATATTTAAATGCTCAGTTTATGTAGTTACAGTGGAAGTGTGACTTCTGCTCTGTTGGGAAAAATTGTGAATGTCTGATCTTTGATGATCTGTCCTAAACACTGTGATTTTTAACAATGGTTTCCCCTCATGTGCCATCCCCATTTGCATGTAGACATGTATTATAAAATAACTTTCTTTTTTTTAGGTACCAAGGCCTGGGGATTGAACCCAGGACCTCATATATGGAAAGCCAGCATTCAACCACTGAACAACCTTAGCTTCCCTGGTACCTCCCATATAGGAAACAGACGCTCAACTGCTTGAGCCACATCCCCTCCAAAGACATTTCTTTCTTTGTGACATGTGAGGCTCAGGCCTTGGAAGTGCCACACTCTCTGCCCACCATCACGGATGAAGATTTAGGCCAAGACGAGCCTCAGTCTTTCCAATTGAGAGGACTCCCTTCCAGACAATCAAGGGTGAAGCCCCAAATAAGACCCCTATTAAGTGCTCTTTTGCTTGCTAAGCTGGACTTATTCAAATCTTTCTTTGGTCTGAAGTATTTTTTAGTTTGGTGGGAAGCTGTCATTTTACATGGCTCCCTGGTATACTCAAAACAACACCCACAGGAATGGGTTAGAAATAAGAACATGTTTTCCTCAGGTATACAGCTCCAAGCCACCAAACCAGCCATGTGCTGCTGGCTGCATGTGTTGCAGGAAGCTGGGGCTGGAGAAGAGTTCCATGATGTAGGAACACTTGAAAGATATCACATTTCTGTTCTTTCAAGTTTGGAGTGATAACAAATAATGTTCCCAGATCATTTTTTTTCCATATTAGCAAAATTTCTCTTGATTTTTACCTAGCAGTAGGATTGTTGATCATAGCTTATATATATATTCAGTTTTACAATTTGTGTACTTGACACGTCAATTAATATTAGCTGGAGCTTCTGGATGACCTGTTCTCATCTGGACTTGGCTGGTGAACTTACGTCTAGGCTATAGGTCTTCACATTGTTTGGAAAGCTATGTCCTGTGTATCTATGATCCTACTTGAACCAGTATGCCAAAGTATGGTCTTCCAAAATCAATAGCGTAAGCATAAAAAGGAACATACAACAACAAAAACTATTTTAAGTTCTTGTTTTGGAATAACCTAGCTGAACCACAATCAAGGATTAAGGAAATATTTTGTAGAACTGAAAAATTACCTGGTAAAAAACATAGATACCAGGAGGGATGAGGAATTAGGCTGAATATCTCAATCAACCTGAAGTTTATGGTAAATTTTGTTTCCTGGAAAATATACTTTTTGATACTGCCAGATAAGAATAACCAAACTGTGACTGCTTTAACCAAAGTTTTCCATATTAATGGACCATTTGGTTGATTTAATCAAATGACTGTCCTTGCTGATTGTTGCTTGTTAATGATAATTGATGTCTCACAGGGTGTGCAAACTTGAATCTTTTGTGGACCCCAGAATATTATGTTCTTAAGCTAACCCATTCCTGTACATGAAAGCCTATTTTATGTAGGATCTTTTGGTTAGATTCAGTTAAGGGACTTTTTGATTAGATCAGTATGATTAGATCACTTTATTTAAGGGCCTTTGGTTAGACTGCAGGGCCCAGGGTGGTCCTAATCCTCTCACTAGAGTCTTATTTAAACTGAGGACTGAAAGCAGAGAGAGAGAGAGAGAGAGAGAGAGCTACCATTTTACTCTACCTTACGAGAGGGGACTCCAGGATATCCTACAGCCACACAACGAGAAACCCTGAGAGGCTGAGAGAGAAAATAAATAAATAAAACAAAACAAAACAAAATAAAATAATAACTTTAGGTCCCTGGAAACTTCTTTAGAATAGGTTGTTCTTTTTATTTTGGAAATGCTATTGAATGCATATTTATTTACACAAATGTGTTGCAGAAATTCTCCAAGTATCTAAATTTATAGTTTCAATCTGAAAGTACACACTTTATTTGAGGAAGTATGTATGTGTGTGTGTGTGTGTGTGTGTGTGTGTTTGGCAATATAAATTATTTCATGAG
>JAQZBX010058366.1:0-17756 GCA_029593785.1 Cabassous unicinctus
TTTATTTATTTATTTATTTTATATTTTAAAAGATACTTAGATTACATAAATGTTACACAAAACTTACAGGGATTCCCATGTCCCCCACCTCCCACCCCCAGCAAGAGGGGAAGCTGGGCTAACTGAAAATCACAGTGATGGTAGAGACCAGTTTTTTTCACCCAGATTAGCCTGCAGCCCTCGCCTAGGCTTCAGTCCCAACTCTAGCAGGGAGGAAAATGGCAGTCCCTGCACCAACCTTTCCAGGAAACTGCAGGTATATTAAGCTGGCAAGACTGAATAATCAGAAGCCTACTGGGGCAATGGTGGTCATCTTGGACCTGCACTGCACAGATTGCTGCCCACACTTGAAGCTACTTTCTCACCTCAGGTAGGGGAGAAAAAGGTGTGAAACGTCATCTGTTTTTCTGGGATACTACAATCTAGGCCTGCATGAGTTGGATTATTCCACACAGCTCTGGGTCTGTCCCTACCCCTGGCAAAGGAGAAAGTTTGGAAAAGCTTCATTGGTCCCTGAGGCACGAGGGCAGCTTGAGGCTCCACAGCTTATAGCACCAACTATATCCTTGGCTCCTACTACACAACCAGCAAGGTAGAAAGGGCAGGAAGCCCTAAACTAAAGAGAAAAATTACACCACAATAAATACTCTAGTAAGCCAAGGCACCAACAAAATATTACAATCCATACCAAGAAACAGGAAGATATGGCCCAATTAAAGGAATTAGACAAGCCTCCAGATGACATAAAGGAGTTGAGACAACTAATCATAGATGTTAAAACAAATCTTAATAAATTCAATGAGATGGCTAAAGAAATTAAGGACATTAAGAAGACCTTGGGTGAGCACCGAGAATTTGAAAGCATACATAGAGAAATGGTAGATCTTATGGGAATGAAATGTGCAATAAATGAAATTAAAAATACACTGGAATCATGTAATAGCAGATTTGAAGAAGCAGAAGAAAGGATTGGTAAGCTTGAAGAAGTGGCCTTTGAAAGTGAACATACAAAAGAACAGATGAAGAAAAGATTGAAAAAACAAGGTCTTAGGGACTAAATGACAGAAAGAGATGTGCCAAAATACATGTCATGGTTGTCCCAAAAGGAGAAGAGAAGTAAAAAGGGACAGAAGGAATATTTGAAGAAATAATGGTAGAAAATTTCCAGACCCTGTTGAAAAACATAGATATCCATGTCCAAGAAGCATGACATACTCCCATGCAAAAAAGTGTGAATAGACTAATTCCAAAACCCATGCTAATCCAAATGTCAAATGTCAAAGACAAAGATCGAATTCTGAGAGCAGCAAAAGAAAAGCAATGTGTAACATATAAGAGATACCAAATAAGATTAAGTGCTAATTTGTCACTAAAAACCATGAAGGAAAGAATACAGTGATATGATACATTTAAGATTCCAAAAGAGGAAAACTTCCAGCCAAGAATCTTATGTTCATCAAGATTGTCTTTCAAAAATGAGGACCAGTTAGAATATTTACATATAAACAGAAACTGAGAGAGTTTGTCACAAAAAGACCTGCTTTACAGGAAATACTGAAGGGTGTACTACAGCCAGAAATGAAAATACAGGAGAGAGAGGCCTGGAAGAGAGTCTAGAAATGAAGATTATATCAATAAATGTAACTAAAAGTGCCAAAAGAGTGGTGAAAATAGAATATGACACTTAAAACCCAAATATTCAGGAATAAACTTAACAAGCAGTGTAAAGCACTTGTAATCAGAAAACTGCAACTCATTGTTAAAAGGAATTTTAAAAAGACCTAAATAATTGGAAGAACATTCCATGCTCATGAAATGGAAGACTAAATATCATTAAGATGTCAATTTTACTAAAATTGATGTACAGATTCAATGCTGTCCCAATAAGAATTCCACCAGCACTTCTAAATAAATGGAAAACATGATTATCAAATTTATTTGGAAGGGTAAGGGGTCTTGAAAATTAAGAAATATCTTAAAAAGGAAAATCAAAGTTGGAGGGCTCTCATTTCTGAACTTTAAGTGGTATTTACTAGCTACAGTGGTAAAAGAAGCATGGTACTGGCATAAAGACAGAGAAATAGAACAATGGAACCAAATTGGTGGTTCAGAAACAGACCCTCACATCTATGGTCAAGTTATTGTTGATTAGCCTGTCAAACCCACCCCACTTGGGCATAACTCTGCATTCAACAAACGGTGTGGAGAAAACTGGATATCCATAGCAAAAGAAGGAAAGAGGACCCCTATTTCACCCCTTTTACAAAAATTAGCTAAAAATGAATAAAAAAATCTAAATTTAAAAGCAAGAACTATAAAGTTTCTAGAAGAAAAGGTAGGAAAATATCTTCAAGACCTGGTGGTAGGTGGTTGATTCTTAAAGGTGACAAGAGGAGGACTGAAATGGACTACTGATATTTAACGTATGTAGAAGTTTTAATTAGCTTTATTGTAAAAGTGTGGAAATGTACAGAGTTGATGGTAACATATTATAGTGAGTAATAACTGGTTTATAAATGGGCATGGAGCTGAAAATGGCAAATCAATTTTACAGGGATGTAAATGCCAATTTACAGAAAGTTAGAAAATAATCTAGGGACTGAATAGCAAAGTAAACCCAGAGGTGGATGAGAATTGTGGCTGATGGTACAGATGCAAGAGTGTCCTTTATAAGCTAGAGCAAGTGTACATCACTATTGCAGGGTTGTGGGAATGTGGAGAAGCATGGGAAAAATATAAATGTAGTGACCTATCGATTATGGTTAACAGTAATAATGTAATATTCTTGCATCTATGCCAAAGATGTACTGTGTTGATAATAGGGGAGAATGGAAAATGTGTTCTAAATATATGCTGTAGACCTGGTAATGATCAGATGATATTATCTCATAATCTGTAACAAACTTTCTACCACAGTGTGGTGTGTTGATAGATAGGTGTTATTTGGGAATTCTGCACATGTGAATGATTGTTTTGTAAGTTTACAACTTCTGTCATAAAAATATATTTAAAAACTAATAATAGGATGGGTTGGGAGGAAAGTATACCGAATGTAAGATAAGGACAATAATTAGTAGTAAGATTTTGACAATATTCTTTCATAAATTTGCAACAAATGTCTCACAACAATGCTAGGTGTTGATGGAAGTTTGATGTATGGCACCCCTGTATGATGTTAGGAATGTTTGCTTTGTAAGTTCACAGCTTTTACTATGCACTTATTGTTTATGTTTGTTCATGAATGAATGATATAAAAATAATAATAGGGTAGGTTGGGGAAAATACTTTAGTTAGTAATATTTTGAGGATACTCTTTAATGTAGTAAAAATGTTTAACAGCAATGCAAGGTTGTGGTGTTAGGGGGAGGTATGTATGGTGTTATGTATGTTTATTTTGCTAGTTCACAACTATTGTTTTATACTTATTGTTTATGTATGTTCATGTATGAGTGATATAGTTCAATAAATTTTTAAAAGGACAGTTTGGAGAGTAAGAATTACATGAGCACATGGAGGTGAGACCCTGTTATCTTGACCGGGATGAAGAGGAGGTTCTCCATGAGGGAGACCAGATAAGTGGATATGAAAACACTAAATGGAATGGATTGCCTCTCTGACATCTTGAGAAATCCTGGGAGGAAATATATTGGAAGCCCTTTTAGTATACTGATTCTGTGTAAAGGAAGTGTAAGCCAAAGGTGATGTAGAAGCAAAACTAAATTAAGCACAAATAGCCAAGTGTTTAGTCAGACAAAGGGGTGATGATGCAAAATACCAGAAATGTGTTGGCTTTAATAAAGCACATTTATTTGGAATAGAAGCTTACAGTTACCAGGTCATAAAGCATAAGTTACTTCCCTCACAAAGTCTTTTGCCACATATTGGAGCAAGATGGCTGTTGATGACTGCCAAGAGTTCAGGCTTCCTGGGTTCCTCTCTTCCCAGGACTTGTTTCTCTCTGGGCATAGCTGCCCTGCTCGCTCCATAAGGCCAGCTGTAGACTATCAAGAAACCAGCTCTATGTCTCTCCCCAGGGTTCAATTCTCTCCAGGTTCTGCTGCTTTGCTTCTTTGTGTGATTACTTCCCAGGTTCCAGCTCCAAGGGGTGAGGACTAAATGTCCTACTGATGTGGCCCAATCAAAGTCCTAATCATAATTTAATCTGGCCCAGAGAAACAGACCAGTTTACAAACATAATTCAATATCTATTTTTGGAATTCATAAATAATGCCAAACTGCTACACTCCACCCTCTGAATTCCAAAAAGACATTACAATATTTTTTTAAAAACCTTAAATCAGTACAATGTTAAGTAAAAACAAACAAACAAACATCATAATCAGTTTAAAGAAATACAGTTTTTCTTGAGGCAAAGTCCTGTCTGGCTGTAAATCTCTGAAACTTACAAAGCAATTCATCTGCTTCCAATAAACAAAGGATAGACAAAGGAAAAACGTTTTCATTACAATAAGGAAAAATCATGAGGGAAACATGAGTCACAGGTTTTCTACAGTTCAGTAAACCTGCAGGGCATACTTCATTTCAGTTCAAAGTCTGAGAGTCATTCTTAAGATTGTGGTTTCTTCTACATGGGGCTTCATGGGGACCCACCCTTTCCACAAGCTTTCCCAATGCCCACTTTCTTTGTTCCACCCTCATCAAGCATCTGGATTTTGGCCAAGCTCTAGACCTCACCCTACAAGAGCATTGGTGAGATTGCCACACTTTACTCAATCTTTGGGTTAGAGTTTTAAACTCCTTAGTACAGCAAAGAGAAGAAAACATCCTCCCTAACATTTGGCATACAGGCTTAACTCTCTCAGAGAAACAAGTTGACCATCTGACCTTCCCTAATCCATGGTGGACAGGTCCACCTGTCTCAGACAGATGAGGTGATGACCTTAACTTCCCTAATCCTTGGGGAATGTACTTCACCCACTCTGTACCCTGGGGTGACAAAACTCTCCCCACACATTAGGCAAGAACATCTACCATCTTCAACTGCTTTGGCCAGCTCACACTCTCTTTACACATGGGTTGGGTTCCTCTCTGAGCCCAAGGCAATGTCTTTATTCCAGATCTCAGCTTCCATGGTTTTCCTCTTAAAGCTGTTTCTCCTTCAATCTCTCCTTTCCATGTCCATTTTATTCCAGGCTGACAGCAATTTCATTCATACAGCTCTCTCAAAATTTTGTTGGTTTAGCGTGCAGGAAGCCAGGGTTCTAGCCATCAGGCAGTAAGACTTTCCACAGTCTTTCTGAGATAACTGCATCTTCAATCCTGATTTACAAGTTCCAAGTTTAGGTAAGTCCTCAAATGGAGCACTATCATCTGGGAGCTTGATTTCCAGAGGCTTAGAATTTCCAGAATCAGTTTTTGTTTTCTTTTTTCCCAACAGTTCAGTCCTCAGGTTATCACACTCATCTAGCATTTTGCTATAAGCTGCAAGGAGTGGCCCAGCCGTATTCTTTGAGTTAACTTTGGAAACTTTTTCAGCTAAGTGCCCAGGCTTGCAATTTTCAAATTCTGTCTTCCATAAAACATCAGGAGTGAATCTTGCAAAGTTCTCTGTGACTTTAAAACATGGATTGCCTTTCCTCCAGTTTCCAACAATAATTTCTTCATTTAGTTCTAAGGTATCATAAAAAGTCTCTTTAGTGTCCATCTCACAATTTTTTCTTTCTAAGACCTTATCAAAAATAACTTTATGCTCCATATTTCTACCAACAGTATCTACAAAGCAATCTAGGCCTTTTCCATCAAGCATCTCACAATTCCTCCAAAAAAATACCCCTTACCGATTTATAAAACAATTCCAGCATTTTGGTAATTGCAAAAGCACTACCTTACTCCTGGTACCAAATTCTGTATTAGTCAGACAAAGGAGTGTCTTTTATAAAGGGTATTTATTTGGAGTAGATTCTTATAGTTAACAGGTCTTAAACCATAAGTTGCTTCCCTCACCAAAGTCTGTTGCCACATTTTGGAGCAAGATGGTTGCTGAAGTATGCCAAGAGTTCAGGCTTCCTGGGTTCCTCTCTTCCCAGGGCTTCTTTCTCTCTGGACTCAGCTGCCCTGCTCTCTCCACAAGGCCAGGTGTAGAGTATCAGGGACAGGCTCTGTCTCTCTCCCTAGCTTGATTCTCCCCAGGCTAAGGTGGTCTGCTCCTCTGTGGGCTTACTTACTGGGTTCCAGTGCAATAACTCCAGCATCAACTCCCACTCTATTCTCTGCAGTGTATATTTCTCTGTGAGTCTCTGCCCACCAAGGAGGTGGGGACAGAATATCCTACTGAAGTGGCCCAATCAAAGCCCTAATCATAATTTTATCATTCCCAGAGGAACAAACCAGTTTGCAAACATAATCTAATATCTATTTTTGGAATTCATAAATAATGCCAAACTGCTATGCCAAGGTTGATCCATGTTGTAGCATGTATCAGAACTTTATTCCTTTTTAAGTCTATGTAGTATTCCATTGTATGAATTCATTAATCAACTCACCTTTGGTTGGTATTTGAGTGTCCATCACTGTATATTAAACACATTCATAAAAACATAAAGTAGATTAAGTACAGGGGCTGTGCAGATGGAAAATGGGGAGTTATTTCTAAACAGATAAGAGTTTCTAGTTTGAGTGATGAAAAAATTTTAGTATTGGATGGTGATGATGGTAGCACAACATAGTAAAAGTCATTGATGTCACACAATTGTACTCTAAACATGGTCTAAATATCAAACTATCATATTTTACATCAAATATGTTACCACAGTAAAAAAAAAAACTAATTAAATAATTAAATTTTAAAAAGTAAAATAACTAACAGTCATCTCAGAAAGATTTCACCCAAACCCAATATATTTTTGACATAATTGCAGGATTTTTAACACCATCCCTGGTCTCTACCCCCTAGATGCTTTCAGTACTCCTCCATTGTCTGTTGATCAACTATAAATATTTCCAGACATTGCCATATAGCTTCAAGTGGCCAGAATCCTCCATGGTTCAGAATCATTGGCTGAGAAAACAGAGAACTGGGAACATCTTTAGAGATCCCAACAATGTTCCAGCTCTTACTTGCTTTGTAACTTTAAGCAGGCACTTAATCTTGGAACCTCAGCCATTTCTGCAAACATAGAATTGGGCTCATAATAGTACTGCTCTTATATAATGGATTTTTATAAGAATTCAGTGAGACAATCTCTATCAAGATGTTAAAATAAGGTAATGTTGCATAAAGGATGGAAATGTATATCTTTTAATTAACAAAGATTTTGTAAATTAAGGATTATATGGATCCTTTTAATTTGCAATACAGGCAGAACATTCCTGATTGATTAGAAAAATACATCAGTAAGCTAAGTGATATACTGCTTTTGGTTTCATATCCCAGAAGCCCAGTTCTCCACTTTGCTCAAGAGTGAAAAGCAATATTCTGAGGAGAAAAACAGAGGCTATATTGTCACCCCAATCAATGGTGTGGAGACCCAAGGGACTAGTGAAGATTGCTTTGTTGACACAGACATGGTGAAAACTTTCATTTGAAGGATGACAAAGGTGTTAGAAGGTTGGATATATGAAAGGCATCAGAATCCATTAGGAGGAGTTGTGATAAAGCTGAATTATCCTGGTATAGCCTTGTCTCGTGGGAATAGAAATGAGCAGGAACAATTTCCATTCTTACCTGACCAGTGTCCCAAAGGAAATGTTGGTTCAGGGGATAAAGTAAGAAGGAATATGATAATGAGGTACAGAAAGGGAAATGTGCTAAAGAGCAGGTAAAGGAAAACTGTAAATATATCCTTTTCTTCTGTATTTCATTATGTGCCATCTTGAGCTGAAAGGGACATGGTTGGGTTTTTGGGGTCTTAAGTCTGGCTGGGAACCAATGCCTAACTCCTTCCTTGGGTCTTGTCTGGAGACAGAGTTTCAGTCTCCATTACCAACCATATTGGAAGTAATTTGGGCTTTCACATGGAGACCTTCCTCTCAGAAATACCATCCAGGTGTGTTGAAGAAACATGAAGAGTTTTCAGGAAAGCATCAGGGAGAGTGAACACCAAGAAATTTATCTTAGGTCATCTGAGGGATAATGCAGCATAGCACAACACCAAGTGAACAGCCAGCTTCTTTGCTTGCTTGACTAATCAATTAATATATGTATTTAGAATGTACTTATTTTTTTCTGTAAAAATGTACATATATCCAGAAACATTAAGGAAAACACCCAGGTGAACAAAACCTGTGTGGTTTCTACTCATTTAGATCTTACATTATACTGGAGAATTAAGTGTGTGTGTGACAGAATGATTTCAGGGATACATCATATGTAAAGATATACATCAAGATAATAAATAGTCATGCCTTGTGCAGGTTTCTTTAGTGAGTCATCTGGGAAATCCTTGGCATATTGTATGAGTTACAGAACCAGGACTGGGGTATGTCAACTGGATGGCCAACCTATCAAAATCCAAAGCTCATGAATAATAAAGAAGAGAATGCCACCAAAGAAAATTGAAAAAGACCTGCTATGGAACCATATAAAAATCATTGTGGTCAAATAAATGTGGAACAGGCACAGGATTAGCAGGTTGATCAGAATATGATGTGGAGACCTTGACAAGGAAGGTGCAGCAAGAACACCTGCTCTGTTGTGGTCCTTGTGTCTGGAGGAGCATAGGCTCCCATGATGACTGCCTGTTCGCACTCCAACCTCACTCTTCCATTTGGCTTTCTATTCACAGAAGCTTGTTCTCATTAGCAGAGAGTGGCCTTCCTTTTAAACTTTTCTTGCCTTTATGTGAAATGGTTATCAAAATTTTTGTCCATTTCCCAGATAAAGAAAGAATTTTATTACATTGTGATCCAAAATTCCCTTTTGTGCACACACACATACATAAAATGCACTTATGTATGTATACCTACAACTCATGACACACACAAACACACAAAACATACAGATATACATATATAACCCACACATGCAGCACATACAACACACGTATACAACACACAAATACAGCTCAACAAAGAATTTGTGAAATTATTTGGTATGTACTCATACTATGTATATTTTCCTCTCATATTTTCTATCATTCTTTTTCAATTAATTAGAAAAAATATCATTTTGATGCTTTATTGATGAACCATTTCAAAATATGGAATTCATGTCTCTAGCATGTCTCCACACCAATTTAGACATTTCCCTGTTTCTTTTGTTTCTCTCACTGTTGAGCATTCCTGTGAAATCACATTCTTTTATTCACTCATACAATATATATGTATTCATCCACTATTATATCTCAGTCACCAACTGTGCTAGATATCTAGAATATTTCTATATCCATCAAGGCTTTCATCATCTAGCAAGGTAAATGACACAGAATTCTATAAAAGCAAAAGAGTCATAGACTCTTCTATCTAAATAAATTTCAAGAAAAAATTGTCATCTTGCTTTGGAGAGGTTAAACGAAAGTGTACACAAAGTGCTTACTCCTGACATCCTTGAATGAGGAGAAAGTGTTTTCCAGATGGGAAAGGCATGAAAAAATTACAATGCACCAGTGGGAAAAATTGGAGAGAAGACAAAGTGCATAAAATTGTTGGGAACTGAGTCTATGGCATGTTGGTGAAGGTGCAAGTCAAGCTCAAGGTCACAGAGGCCATAGTCAAGTCAAGAATGCCATGGAGTGCTCTCTTTGTGCATCACCATGTGTGTGTTTGAGCGTAATTGGTGTGCTCAGAACAGGGATTGGCTCATATTCCAAAATGTTTCCTATGAATAGAAATGAATCCCCATTTTATTTCCAATGAAGTATTTGCTTTTTAGTCTCATTTCTATTTGTTGGAATCCTTAGAAACCAAGTTAATGAAGAAGAAGCAGTATGACAGGTGGCTACACAAATCTGTTTGTCCTAAAATTCCATCTGCAGTGAGTCCACGTCATTCTTCAAACTTCTCTGACATTGCTTTTTTTAATGCTCCCTCTCTCTCCCTCCCCTCACCACAGTGGCTCCTTGTTTACCTTGACCATTGGAAAAAAATCACTTCCAAGGGCCTTTACCCTGAATAGGTTCTCAGACGATCACATGATTCCCCAGGTTCCCTTGTGGATCCCAAGTTCTCTTCTGAGATTCCTCTGTTAAAATGTTATCCTGTCTACTGGTCTTGCCTGAACACTCATAAACATACATAATTTCACTGTCTTCTTTTCATCAACTCTTATTTTCCTTTCAAACTGTGTCAGGAGGTCATTCCAGAGGTTACACTTATGCACAGCTCAGCTGGACCTCACTGACTGCTACAGTAAAGATTGCCTCAAATAACGGTTCTCCTGAGGTCTCTTGAGATATCCAGACACTCTAGGGAGGGCAGAGAGCTCAAGAGTTTGACATCCTGCCTGTGGGCCTTACCTTGGAATTTATGCCAACGTGTATGACAGAGTTGGACTCATTTGTGGTTTTCCTACACATGGTTCTTCTGACCCTTCTACTTGAACTTAGAGTTAGTATTATAATTGATATGTTTATGTCCAAGAGACTTAAATCTTTGGTCTGTCCATGTGCCAAATGGGCCCTGAGTCTCATCAGAATTGCAACACTTACTCTCCAGTTCACTGGACTCCCCCAGGACAACTAAAAATGTAATGATGATGGACAACACCCATCCCAAGAAACTGAGTGTTTGCAACTGCAAGTACAATAGTTCCATCCATTTGCTCCATGGTATCTAAGGCACCTCTCAATTAGAGGCAGAGTGGGCATAACCATCCCCAAATCCTCAAGATTTGGGAAGGAACTATGGACTAAATTAGACTTACTAAAGACTTTTTGTTACTCTAGCAGTGGAAGAACTTTTATCAGTAATGTGGAGGCAACAGCCACCCAAGATTCTTAGGGGAGGGAGAGAGAAAAATAGATGTAATATGGGAGCATTTTCAGGACATTGGATTTTCCCTGCATGATATTGCAATGATGGATGCAGTCTATTATATATTTGCTCACAGCTTACAAAATTGTTGTCCATGTAATTGGGTACCATCTTTGGGAATCTACTCATCATTCTGGCTAACATCACTGACTACCACCTTCACACACCCATGTACTTCTTCATGTCCTACCACTCCTTTACTGACATCTGTTTTATCTCCACCACCACCATAAAGATGCTGGTGAACATACAGACAGAGCAAAGTCATTTTCCTATGGATGCTGCCTCATTCAGATGTCCTTTTACATGCTCTTTGGATGGTTGGACAACATCATCTTGGCTGTGATGGCCTATGACTGCTTTGTGGCCATCTGTCTTCCTCTGCACTCCATGATCACCATGAATTGCCAGCTCTGTATCCTGCTGTTTCTGGAGTCCTGAATCATGAGTTTCCTGCATTCATTGTTACAAACCATGGTGGTGTTACAATTTTCCTTTATTACACATGTGGATATCTCCCACTTTTTCTGTGAAATTAATCCAGTGTACCAACTTGCCTGTTCTCACTCCTTGTCAATGACATAGTGATGTATTTTGTAACTGACCTGCTGGATGTGGTTCCTCTTGCTAGGAGCCTTTACTCTTACTCTAAGATTGTTTCCTTTGTATGTGCAACCTCACCATCTCAGGGGAAGTATAAAGAATTTGCCACCTGTGCATCATACCTCTCATGGTTCTAATTATTTTATTATTTTATTGTATACTCCTAAGGGTGTACCTTAGCCCTTCTGCTTCACACAACACACAAGAAGGTGCATTGGCTTCAGTGATGTACACCATGGTCACATCCATGGTGTTTCCTCTACAGTCTGGGGAATAAAGATATAAAAGGTGCCCTGAAAAAAATTGTTTGGAAGAAAGCCATAAATACATTATTTGTGCTTGGGCTGAGGAAGTGCATTTAATTTTAGGGCTCAAAAGCAGATCCAGAAATTATGATTCCAAGAATAAACATGGAAGTAGAAACTGTCTCATTCTACTTATTTTGCAATGTTTCCGTGGGTTTGATTTTAAGCAACTTTATTGTTTTCTCCATTTCTTACATAGACAACCATTTTTCTTTTTTGGTCACTTTCCCAGTTTTCCAGTGCTATTCTCAATCTTGACTGAGAAACAATTTGGAAATCCCAATATATCACTATACTCATGAATTTCTTGAGAAATAATTTCCCCAACTGACATTTATTTTTACAAGCTTATTTTCTGTGCTTTATTGAAAGAGTTGTGGTGAATTATTCTGTTTCTATAGGGAAAGTATACATGTCACCTAAGATTATGCATATAATTTCCCTTAAAGGAAAATCTGACATTGTAGCTTTTCACTTTTATGTTTGTCATCCCATTCTATATCTGTACCTTAAAATACCTTTCTACTTATGCTGATGTTTGCCTACTTGTGCTTCTTATACATGGTCATCAGGTTTTATTCCCTTCTTAGGATCATGTTCTCTTAATCTGCTCATTGTCCTCAGGGTACTAGGCAAAAATCATTTACCAAATACACATCTTTTAAATGTAGTCTATTAGAGTACTAATTTATACATACATAGCCATAACATCACAGATGATCTTAATTATGGAGAAGGAAATTTTTCAATCTTGCCTTGTTTTAATATAGAAATATTTCTTTTTTCATGATGTAGGTGTGCACATTGAAGAATAAGTTCTTTAAAAAAAAAAAGAATAATTTCTTTGGGTTGAAGGTTAATTTTGCATATTCTATATTATTTTATTGCAATATATTCTGCTTCTTCTTGAAAACTTCCAGTTATAAATTAGACTCCTTTCATTCCTCTAAATAAAATACCAGCCTTTTTTATCTAAATATTTTGAAAACACAAAAGTTCAGGAGGAAGAGCAAACTATGTCTTTACTCTATCATGCCTTTACCCCAATTATCTTCACAAATCTCTTAAATATTAATCATCAATTGCTGACTGACACAAGATTATGGAATCTTGCCCCCAAACCTCTGGTAATGGAGAGTTCTGATTCAGAGCCTCCAGTTATGCCTGCACAAACATGCATATTCTCCAAAGAATTTTGAGGGATTTCAACAACTACACAGAAGGAAAATCAGAACACATGTAAATTGTCAGGAATGCTGACAAGAAGGTCATGAGAAGTAAATGTGCACAGAGCTGGGGTTTCAAGATGACTATGTGGTGCAGGTGGTGACAGATGGACATGACACAGTCATAGCACATCAGTTAGTGGTAAATTGCTCAAAAGTGGAAAAATGATATATGAAGCTAAATTACGTAATGCTGGATATTCCACAGCATATAAAGAATGGTGAAGGAGGTGAAACAAACATAACAAAAGGACAGGTTGGAGAGTAAGAAGTACAGGGGCATGTAGAGTTGGGAGTTTGAGATGATGGCCAGGATGGTGAGTAGGTTCCTTGTGAGGGTGACAAGGTCATGGATAGAAACAGCAGAAAGAGAATGGACTGCCTTTCTGGCTTCTCAGAAAGTCCCAAGTAGCTAAATAGTAGAAGCCCAGCTGGTTTCCTTTTGCTATGTAAAGGAAGTGTCTGCCAAACTTGACGTAGAAGCAAGGCTACATTAAGCCCCAATTGTCAAGGTTGATCCATGCTGTACAATGTATCAAAATTTTATTCCTTTTTATTTCTATGTAGTATTCCATTGTAGATAGACCCCATTTCATTAATCTTTTCATCTGTAGTTGGTCTCTTTAGTACTTGGCACTTTTGGATGTTAAGTACATACATAAAATCAGAAAATAGATTAGGTTACACAGTCTGGGGAGAGAGAGAAGGGGTGTTATTGCTTAATAGGTAAGAGGTTTTGTTTTGAGATATGAAAATGTTTTAGTAATGGAAGGTGATGACAGTAGCACAACATTCTAAAAGTAATTAATATATGCAAATTTTACACTTAAACATCACTAAGATGTCAAAATTTAGGTTTAAAATATAAACAATGAAAATTAAATAACTTAAATAATAAAGTAAAGTAAAAAAATAAAAAAACCTGATAAGCATCCAAAAAGCATTTCTTTTATCAATATATTGTTGAGAAAATAATTCTACCATTTTTAACAGCATCCATTATGTCTATCAAGGGATAAATGGACCCTCATCAAAATTAAAACTTTCTGCACATAATTGCAGGTTAACATAAAAATAAAATGACAATATGCACAATGGAAGAAAATATTTGAAACTACACATCCAGTAAGGTTTAACATCCAGAATATGTAAAGGAATCCTACAACTCAAAAACATTAAGGAAAAAAAACTCAACATTTTAATATTTTAATTTATTTTAATTTTTAAAGAAGCTTTAGATTACAAGAATGTTGCATAATAAATATAAAGGATTCCCATACGCTCCTCTTCCTCCCACTCTCCTACTTTCCCACATCAACAACATCCCTCATTATTGTGATACCTTTGATAAAATTGATGAACATATATTAAAGCATTGCTACAAACTGTGGGTTACAGTTTATAGTTTACACTCTGTCCTGCACAATTGTGGAGGTTATGACAAAATATACAATGCCCTGTATCCATCACTGCAATGTCATGCAGGACAACTTCAATGTCCAAAAAATGCCCCCAAATTACACCTATTCTTCCCTCTCCCATCCTGCTGAATCTCTGATGGCCATTGCCTTTATGTCAATGATAAGAGTTCTTTCATTGCTAAAATAATAATAAGGCTATAGTAGAATAATGTCTACTTTACTTCATTGTTTATTCCCCAATCTTGAGAATTTTGGAATGGTGATGCCCACTCTGATTCTAATTGAGAAGGAGCTTAGATCCCATGAAGCAGATGGACGGAAATATCTTGCTTGAAGTTGCTTTTTGTTCCTTGGGATGGGCGTTGTCAGGCATCATCTCCTTTTTAGTTGTCCTGGGTGAGACCAATGAACTGCAGAGTAAGTGTTGCAACTCTACCGAATTCAGGGCTCAATTGGTATATGGATGGATCAAAGATTTAAGTCTCTGGAATAAATATTTATCAAGTATAGTCCTAATTATAGGTTCAAGTACAATGGGCAGAAAAACCGGGTGTAGAGAATCTATAAATGAATCTAACTCTGTTACACTGGGGAGCATAAATTCCAAAGTAAGGTCCACTGACAGAGTTCCATATTCCCGAGCTGTCTGGCCTGCTTATAGATTCTGGATGTCTCTAGAGCCCTCAGGAGCCCTGCTATTTGAAGAACTGTTTGTTGCGGCAGTCAATGAGATCCTGCTGAGACATACGTAAGAGTAACACATGGAATGATCTCCCAACACACATTTAAATCTTTTAGCCATAAAAAGTTATTTATATTTGCCATTTCCCCCTTTTGGTCAAGGTCACTTTTCCAGATGCATTGCTAGTTGGCACTTGGTAATAATGCCTCAGTGACAGAGAGGCTCATCACTGGGAACCACGTCTCATGCCAGGGTGCTCCAGGTGAAGCCATTCAAATGTATCCCCCCATCAATGACAACCTACACCAGGGGTCCTCCCTTGCCACTGTTGTGACCCTTCAATGATACAAAACCTCTCCAAAAATGAAGCCAACAAAATAAACAAATAATATTCATAAGAAAATGAAATAATTTTATAAATAACTAATAAAATAAAAAAAATCAAAACTTGAAATAATAAAAAAATTAAAATTAATTTTAGACATTGTGTCTTTCATCACTACAAGATACTTATCCTATTTTCGCCCACATAGGCATTGGCTCACCCTTCTCTTTCACCTTTCTCTTTTCTGTAAACCAATCTTCCAGACTATAGCTCTGTGAGTCTCCTCAATTAGCTTAATTCATATCATTGAGGTCATGTAATATTTGTCCTTCAGTGCATGGCTTACTTCATGCAACATAAGGTCTTAAAGATGCATCAATTTTATCCCAAGTGTTAATACTGCATTCCTTCTTACAGCTGAATAATATTCCTTTCTTTGTATATACCACAGTTTGCTTATCCATTCTTCTGTTGATGGACATTTGGGTTGCTTCTAACTTTTGGCAATAGTGAATAATGTTGCTATGAACATTGGTGTGCATATATCTGTTCATGTCCCTGATTTCAATTCTTCAGAGTATATAACCCAGCAGTGGGATTGCTGGATCATATGGCAGTTGTATAGTTAGCTTCCTGATGAACCGACAAACTGTCCTCCACAATGGCTGCAACATTCTACATTCTCACCAGCAGAAGATAAGTGGTCACTTTCCTCCACATCCTCTTCAACACTTGTAGTCCTCTGTTTTTTAAGAGCTACCAGTCAAATGAGTGTAAAATGTTATCTTCTTGTAGTTTTGGTTTGCATTTCCCTAATAGCTAGTGATGTTGAACATTTTTCATGTGCTTTTTAGCCATTTGTATTTCTCTTTGGAGTTCATATTCAAATCACTTGCCCATTTTCCAAATGGGTTGTTTCTATTTTCGTTTTCAAGATGCAGGATTTCTTTATACATGCTGAATCCAATGGATCCCCTATTGGATAGATGGTTCTGAAATATTTTCTCCCATTGAGTAGGCTGCCTTTTTACTCTCTTGAGAAAATCCTTTGAAGAAAAAAGTTTTTATTTTTGCAGAGTTCCCATTTAACTGTTTTTATTTTTTCATTCCTTTCTCGTGCTTTGGGTGTAAAGTTTATGAAACCATTTCCTACTGCAAGATTTGTAGATGCTTCCCTACATTATGTTCCAGGAGCTTTTTGATCTTGGCTGTTCAAAGACCAAAAAGTGTTTAGCTCTTTGGATCATCTTGAGTTAATTTTTGTATAGAGCCTGAGATGGTGATCCTTTCTCATTATTTTGAATCTGGATACTCAGTTCTCCAAGCACCATGTGTTGAAGAGGCCATTCTCTCCCAATTGATTGGGCATTGTGACCTTGTCAAGTGTCAGTTGACCATTAATGTACGGATCTATTTTAGAGCTCTCAGTTCTGTTCCATTGGTCAGTAGGTCTATACTCATGCCAATACCATGCAGTTTTGAACACTGTGGCCTTGTAGTATGTTTTAAAGTCAGGTATTGTGATTCCACCAATTTCATTTTTCTTTTTCAATATGTCTTGGGATATTCAGGACCCCTTTCCTTTCCACATACATTTAGAGTTAGCATTCCAATTCAGTATAAAATGCAGAGGTAATTTTTATTGGGATTGTGTAAAATCTGTAAATCAGTTTGTGTAAGATAGACATCATAATGATGTTTAGTCTTACAATCCATGAACAGGGAGTATACTTCCATTTATTTAGGTCTTATCTGATTTCCTTTAACAATGCTGTGGAGTTTTCTGAATACAAATCCTTTACATCTTTAGTTAAGTTTATTTGATTCTTTTTGTATTGTAAATGGAAGTTTTTTCTTGATTTCTTCCTCAGATTGGTCATTGTTGGTGTACAGAAATGCTACTTATTTTTGCAAATTACTCTTATAACCTGCCACTTTACTGAAATCATTTATAAGTTCTAGAAAATTTGTTGTAGATTTCTTAGGGCTTTCTATGTATAGGTTCCTTTCATTTGCAAATAGTGAAATTATTACTTCTTCCTTTCCAATTTGGATTCCTTTTATATCTTTTCCTTGCCTAAGTGCTTGAGCAAGTACTTAGTACTCTAATGCAATGTTAAGAAAGAGCTATAAGAGTGTGCATCTTTGTATTGTTCTCAATCTTAGAGGGAAAGCTTTTAGCATTTTACCATTGAATATGATATTGTTTGTGTAATTTTTTTTCATATATATCCTTTATCTTGTTGAGGAAGTTTCCTTCTATTC
>JAQZBX010058367.1:0-17758 GCA_029593785.1 Cabassous unicinctus
TCACAGTTGCCAAAAGATGGAAACTATCCAAGGGTCCATCAACTGATGAATGGATAAATAAAATGTGGTATATACATGTGATGGAATCTATGTTGTTGTAAGAAGAAATGAAATTGGGACACATATGATAACATGGATGAACCTTGAAGACATTATGCTAAGTAAAATAAGCCAGACACAAAAGGACAAATATTGCATGCTCTCACTAATATGAACTAAATACAGACAGTAAATGCATAGATTTAAACCTTTGTATCTCCTATTTAGGAGATAGGTTGGGAGCTGAGAAGGGGGACTTGATGTTTAATGTATGTAGCGGTTTAATTAACTTGACTGCAAAGGTGTGGAAATGGATAGGGTTGATGGTAACACGTTATAGTGAGTAGAACTAATGCAGCTGGTTTATAAATGAGTACGTGGCTGAAAAGTGTAGTCTAGGGATGTAAATATCAATTGACAGAGAGCTAGACAATAATCTAGGGACTGAATAACATTGTGAACCAGAGGTGGAAGAGAATTGTGGTTAATAGTGTAACTATAGGAATGTCCTTCTATGAACTAGAACAAATGTCCATCTCTATTGTAAAGTGGTAAGTATGTGGAGAAGCACAGGAAAATACAATTAATGTAACCTATGGACTATAGTTAACAGCAATACTGTAATATTTTTGCATCAATGATAAAGATGTACTCTGTTAATAATAGGGAGCTGTGGAAAAAATATACCAAATGTATGCTATAGACCATAGTTGGTGGTAATAGTCTTATGATATTATCTCATAATCTATAACAAATGTTCCACAGCAAAGTAGTGTGGTGGTGGGGGAGTGTTGCAAGGGAATTCCCCACATGTGCATGATTGTTTTGTAAGTTCACAACTTCTCTAGCAAAAATATATTTAAAAAAACACACAGGTGAAATAAATTTTGATAATATATTTTATTTAGCACAATATATCCAAAATGTTATTTTAACATGCAATCAGTATTATGAATATATTTTACCTTTTTCTACAACTAAGTCTTTGAAATCTGGTGTATATTCTGCACTTACAGCACATCTCAATAGGACAAGTCACATTTCAATGCTTAAGTGGATTCAAAATTGACCCACATATTGATGATCACTACCACAAAATGGAAAAATTACAATTTGGTTAGTAGATGATGTTGGGAAAAATAATGCCTTCTACAGAGAAGAATAAACCTGGATGCTTAACTCACATTAAACACAAAAGTGAACTTGCATGGATTAGAGACCTGCATGTGAAAGGCAAACTATAAAGCTAAACGAAGAAAACACAGGATAATTTCTTTGTGCCTTTTGAGTGGAGAAAAATTCCTTAACTAGTTGCTAAAAACACAAATTGTAAAGTAAATAAGGTCCCAACCTGACTGAATAAAAATAAAAAATTTCTACCAAACAAAGAACATCATAGATAAAATTAATAGAGAATTGATAATTTGACAGTGCAAAGAAATATGTAACGTTAAGAACAGACAATTCTATCAAATCAAAGAAAAAAAGACAGGAAACTCAAAGGAAAAGAGATATGAATAGGCAATTGGAGAAGGGAAAGCCAGAACAGCATTGATTTTACCTCATATATCCTTCCTGGATGTTTAAGAGCAATTGCTCCATACACAGCTGTGTATTAAACATGCACTTAGAACAACTGGTGCATCATTCTGTGCTCCTTTCTCTATTCTGCTGTCATTTTAGAGTTATATTTTGTTTTCTCTTCTTTAATGTAGAGTTTTCATCAACACAAACTGTGATTATTTTCTCTTCTCATTGACTACTGTAAATGCATTTTTAAATTGTGAAACTGTGGTTGATTGAATGAGGTACCCTCATTTAGACGTGTTCTTAATCTCAATCCGTATTCCCTTCGGTGTGAACACATTGTAGATAGGATCTCTCTTCCAGATGTTATTTTTAATTCAGGTGTGTTCCAAATAAATGAAATTGGGTCTTACTCTGGAGTAAGAGACTGGAGTCCTTTATAAAGAGAAGAAATTCATACATAATCAGAGAAAACCACCAGAGGAGACAGAAGCCAGAAGTCAATGAAACAGGAAGAGAAAGGAGGGCACATGGCCATGTGACACCAGGCAGCAACACAAGTCCGGAAACTCCAAGGAATGCTGGCATCAGCACGAGAATGTTACAGACTTTTGGGAGAAAGCAGCGCCTTGCAGAAGCCTTGATTTTGGAATTCTCCTAGCCTCAAAACCATGAGATAATAAATCACCATTGTTTAATCTACCATTTATTTGGTGCTTGTGACAGCAACTCAGGAAAACTAAGACCATGACCCTTTCAAATTTGCCTTTTTCAATAACTAACTGTGTATTAAGGTCTCAGAAGAGAAAAAAATAGGAAAAACAGAAGAGCGATTACCAATGAGACAGGGAACATCTATTGTATGCCAAAGTGTTATATTCTGTAAAAAGGATGAGTCAGTAGTGGCAGCAAGTGGGTTTGTGTGCATGTGTATGTGTAGCGTATGGGACTTCTCCTGATTACGTAACAATTTAAATGATAGTCACTTAATATATGTTTATTGAGCATCTTCCCATGGCAATATTAAACCAGTGTGATCCAGCTGTGATTTTAGGAACTTTTTTTCTCTCCTTCTGATATATCATAGAACCAGACTTGCTGATAATACCTTGCATATATCTGAGTAGATAGACACATTAATGATATATTCTCTGTTTTAATTTTCTTTTAAAATTCATTTCCGTGCTATTGCTTAAAGTTAAAGGTTAAATTGGGTATTTTTGCAGTGTTCCCTTCCACCAAGTTATTAGGCCAAAAAGCTATTGTGTGGAAAAGTCAAGGTGTATGTGTGGGTATATGGATTGTTTCAGTCCTCTATTGAGGGAGAAAAGAGAAAAATTGAATTCCAATCGAGATAAATTAGACACAGGTATTTATGGAAGTATCTGCATCCTTAGGGCAGTCAATTAAAGAATGTCTTGAAAAGAAGAAACCTAAAGTTGGAAGGAAGAAAAAAAGTTAGAAGTTGTTTAGAATGAGTTACATTTGATGAGCTTAAAAGAAAGGCAATGCTTATAAAGTCACGTGTGATTATGTGTGTGTGTAGCTGACTAAAAACTAGTCATAAAATGTCAACAATTAGTTTAAGGGCTGTTTGCAATTTATTTCTGTTTTTGTTTATTCTAAAAAAGGCTGAATGTCAGAATCACCTGTTGAAGTAAAAACCATAAAATCCAGATGTCCAAGCCCTACCCCTGAAGATTCTCATTCAAAAGGATCTAGATTTCCTCTAACTGTAAAAAACTCTGATGTGATGTGTAGTCACACTTTAAAACCTCTGCTTTAAAGTGAATAATACTTTATTACATCATTTTATCTTACAGTAATAGGTATGTACTTTAAACCGTTAGTCCTGATGTCAAATGCATACCCCACTTGGAAAAAAAAAAAGGAACTAGTACTCTCTACTGTCACTTGGTGGCAGTATACATATATCGCAAGTGCAATAATTGAAGGAGGCCAATTCAATAGAACATTTTAGAACTTGAAGCCTATATCGAGGCCATACATGAAGTAATTTATGCCCAGTTAAACAGATTTTGTGAAAGATAATGGAATAAAAAAGGGATCTCTAGACTTTTAATTCAGTGCTATTTCTAGTAATGTCAAAATATACCTCAAACGTCACTGTGACAGATTTGAAATTGAATTATTCTTTGAATATACTGTTTGTATGCCTTTCAGTAAGTTATTTAAATAGTTTGAACCTCACTTTTCACATATGTAAAATGGTGAGCCTTCAATGATATATAATACAAAGGCCCTAGCATTTTTCCTAACGCATATGAGTATGTAAAACATTTGGCTCTCATCCCTCACATACAAGCTCTCTCCATTTAACAATAAGTGCCTTTCAGCTAGCAAGCCATGCAGAGCTGACAACCTTTTGGCAAGAGATATGGGACATTTTTCTTACTGAAGTCCCTTAGACCTGGTGTTCGAACCACACTTAAACATCAACTTGCTTCTATTGCATTCGTGAATACGGTAGAAGAATTAAAAGGAATATGCAAAAATTAATCTGCCTGAATCTCAAGAAGTATAATTCTAATATTGGTGACTGGAACCATAAATAGTGTTTTGACAGAAGATCCATATTGGATATGAGTAACCTGTATTCTCATTCCCCTATTAAGAATAATTAGAATTATTTTAAAATGAATTTATAATTCAGTCATTTACTCCTGTCTCATTTAAGCAACATAACAACAACAACAAAAAGACTTGCTTAAAAGGCTTTAAAATAAGGCAAATAACTTTTTTAAACATTTCCCAAACTTCTTTTATCAAAGTGGGTGGAGTTAATGATCATTGATTCACAGCATTATCTGCATTTTTCACCTTTCTCAAATGAATGGGCCTAAAGATGTGCATTTTGCTCTACTCCCAATATATTTTTAGCTTTAAATGCAGACAGTCTGAGGAAAATAGGCCAATAAAACGATTAGGCAAAGACCTTGTATTTGGGAAAATATGGTGAACCAGTCAAGAATGAAGATAGCTCTGCAACTCAGTTCTCTATCAGCTCTGCTAGTTAATTGATCCTCAGCAGAGAGTAGTCTGAACCTGCAGATGTTCTTCATTCAACACAGTCCGGGGAAAGAAATGGTAAATAAAGTAAAATTCAACTATCCTTCCTTACCTGATTTATGGCACACTTTTGGCTAACTTCTTAGTCATACGGAGATACATGTGGACATTTCAATTTACTGTTTCCTCTATTTTAATACTTGACTCAGTCTATTCACATACAATATTCCTAAATTCAGTGGACTCTTCAGTACATTTTTGTTTATCAGGCTCATGGAAAGAAAAGAAAATGGGAAGAAAGTCTTCAATTGGTCTCTTGGACATGTGATAAAATGGATGCAGGAGAAGATTACTGCTTGATTGTCAAACTAGAATGTTTTATTTTTCCTTTTCTTTTTACCTTTCCTATCAGGTTTTCTGCCTCCCTTTTTTCCCTCTTCTCTTTTTCAAACAGGAAAGACACAAATCAGCTGCACTGTTTTAGGTTTCTTGCATTGGTGAATATTGTTTTTAATCACGCCAAAGGAGCTTTGGAAGTTGATGTAGGGGTCTCTTGAGAACTTCATTTTTTCAATTGTACAGACAAAAGCTTTTTGCTTGAATTGGCTTTTACTGGGTGTTCAAGGTTTGCTCTTGGCTCTTTGACAGGGGACCTGGGAGCACCACATTTTCTTTAAGGTTCCAATAAATAAAGGATCCTATTACCAACTTGGGACTTTTAGGTGATTTTGCTGAACTCTTTAATAGCTATTGGGGACTAAAGGAAGAAAACATAAGTAATCTGATTTCTCTGCTTGGGCCATGTTCCTAATTTCATTCTTATTTTTGTAGCAAATGGTTTTAGGAAGGCATAAACTTTTTTTATAGTTAAAGTTGTATCTTAATTATATATAAAATTATGTATACTTAAAATTTTAGTTGCATGAGGATATGTTCATCAAAAGCAATTAAGATATAAAAATAAGTAGTACTTTAACTGAAATAGGCCATAATATACCACCTAGAGATAATGACTTTTATAATCTTGGGCTATGTCTAAATCATATCTGTATAACTCTCAAACTATTTATCTTTGCACACATATACACATATTCATACACAAGGTATATATCTTCTAGTATTAATGTATATAAATACACAATTTATATTTATACAGAGGCAGCCACAAAAATATATTTATTTAAACAAAAGGAACCAAGATGAGCATGTCTCTATAACAATAAAAACATGTATGTCTCACTGTATTAATAAATTTATATGGTAGTTTTGCACTGTATGTGCTTCTACAGTATTTATGAACAATTTCTCTTTTTTGGAGGTTGAATTGTCTTTTATATTTGCCATTATTAACAATATGGCAAACAATAGGTTATGACCAAGATGGTGGGCAAGATTACTTGAACAAAACTCTCCCACAAGAAAACACTTAGAACTGCTAGGTCAAAGATAAAAACCTTATTTTTAATAGTGCTGATTCTGGAAGAATGTAATGGAACTTCCCAGGATCCCTGAGTGAAGAGGAGTACACTGATATGGACATGGTGTCTACATTGAAAGTGGATTGCAGCTATCCATAGCCTGGAGCAAGCAGGAATTGGCAAACCTTTATTAAAAGGGCCAAATAGTAAGGCTTTTTGGGCCAAGAGGCAAAATTAGGCTATTATGCAGACACTTACATAACCATTTACAACATCACCATTTGAAAATGTGTAAAACAATCAATACCAGAATTAGACTTTCTAGGCCATCAGGTATTGGAATGATCAGATACAGAATAGAAAATATATACATATGCACACACATGTAATTAGAACTTAAGCAGGGAACAAGAATAAGAGTCTAGGCAGAATATTCTAAATTAAAAAAAAAGAAAATATATAATTAGCAAAACTAAAGACTTAATGGCTGTGTAAAACAGCATATTAAATATGTAAGAAAAGAAGGAAATGATGCTACTATCAGCAAGAAAGCATTATTGGGTCTTTGGCAAGTAATGGAAAGTTCTAAGGGCTCCCCTCCAAAGAAAAGTGAGCAGTAGCAAGAGGGTGAATTAAACCTTTGGGCTGGCAACAAGATGCAGAAGCTGCTCCTTAGACATTACATTAATCTGGGGCCTTCAAAGGAGCATAGATACTTACAATTAAAAGGAAGATTGCTTACAATTAATGACTAAGTGTTTGAATTAAGACATCAAAAAAAGCAAAGCTATAAATCCAGAGACCATGGAAGGAAGTAGATAATAAAGATAAGAGCAGAAATTAATAAGGCAGGAAAAAGGTGCATAATTGAGGTGATCCATAAAGCCAAATCTTTAAATCTTGGGAACGATTTAAAAATAGATAAGCAGGTTGATCAAGAAAAATGAAAACACAAATAAATAATATGCAGACAGAGTGGGGACAATGCTAGAGATTCTACAGAGATTACAAAAATAAAAGAATACATGAAATGCCAGCAAATTTAAACAATTATGTAAAATTGACAAATTCCTAAATGTTTTTTTTCCCCAAAAGTTTAAAGTTTTCTGAAACTGATGCAAGAAAGAATATGTAGCTGGAAGAGTCATGTAACCAGTAAAGGACTTAAATAAATCATTAAAAAGCTTCCACCAAGAAGATACCAGATCCAGATCATTTGGGAGATGAATTCTACCAAATTTCCAATAAATAGATATTGGCAAGAAGAAGAAGAAGAAGAAGAAGTAGAAGAAGGAGAAGGAGAAGGAGAAGGAGAAGGAGAAGGAGAAGAAGAAAAACAACTTCTAGAGAATAGATAAAGAATACTTCTTTACTTATTTTATGAGGCCTAAATAATCTTGGTACTGAAAATAGATAAGTATGGTATGGCAAAATCAAATTACAAACCAAATTTACAGACCAAACAATTATATTAGATACCCAAGTCCATCAGAGTGAGAAAAAGCGTGACCCAGTTGGGTCTACCCATGGAATATGAAAGTGGCTTCACATAAGGAATGTAAAAATTTAATTCAAATTTTATTTTCTTCAAAATTATTATTTTAATTTGACAAATGGTTATATAGTCCTCCCTTTGAGCTAGGCACTGTCCCAAGTGGCTTACAGGTATGTATTCCTTCAACTCTACTACTATTCTTGGAAGCAGGTACAAAGTGAATGGCTCCATTTTTCAGTGAGGACTCCAAGGCACAAAGCAGTGAATTAATCTTCACAAGGCCACTAGGATGGATTCAGCATGAGCTCCAGAGTCTCCGCTCAGAACCAGGGCACTAGATTGCCACTCACATTATAGATTAAAGGAAAAGAACATGTGGTTGTCTCAAGTGATATAGAAAAAGCACACATTTTGAAATATATTTCCCAGTATCTTTTTGATATAATAAATATACATTTTTATTAGAGCAGTTGTGAGCTTTCAAAACAATCACGCATAATGAACAATGCCCATACATCACCACTTACCAACACCTTATATTGTTGTGGAACATTTGTTACAAATTATGAAAGATCATCAAAATACGACTAACTATGGTCCATAGTTTACATTTGTTATATTTTTTATACACTATTTATTAATACCATGTATTAGTATTGTACATTTGTTGTAGTTCGTGAGACAGCACCCTCATATATGTACTGTTCACCATAGTCCATTATCTACCATATGGTTCACTGTGTTATACAGTCCCATGCCTTGAATATTCTGTTGAAAATGTACATGCAGTTGCTCTCACTTTCATCAGAGTTGTGCAGTCATTGTCTCAGTAAATTTTTGAGCATTTTTCTTAGTCCAAAAGAAAAAATCCCATACTCTCCTATTATTAACCATTAGCATTGTTACATAACCTTTTTGACATTGAGGCAAGAATATTACAATATTGCTGTTAACTATATTCTATAAGTTATGTTAATTGTATTTTCCCATGAATCACCATATCCTTAAAAACTTGTAATAGTGATGTACATTTATTCTATTTCAGAGCATTCTCGTATTTGTAATATTAACCACAATCTTTGTCCACCACCTGGTTCACTATGTTATCCAGTCTTGAGATTATTCTCTAGCTTTCTTTCATAACATATTTACTTCCCTAAACTAACCCTTTCAGCCACAATCACATTTACAAATCAGCAGTGTTAGTTATACTCACTACAATGTGTTACCCACTCTCTCCGTTTCCACACTTTTACAGCCAAGCTAATTAAAAATTTTACATACATTAAGCATAGTACCCCTTCTCAGCCCTCATCCTAACTCCTAATAACCTATACTCTAGATTTCAATTCCATGTGTTTATTGTTCATATTTAGTTCATATTAGTGAGACCATAAAATATTTGTACTTTTGTGTCTGGTTTATTTCACTCAGCATAATGTCCTCAATGTTCATCCATGTTGTCATATGTGTCCCAATTTCATGTTTTCTTACAGCAGCATAGTATTCCATTATATGTATATAACAAATTTTGTTTATCCATTCGTCAGTTCATGGACACTTGTTTTGTCTCTATCTTTTGATAATTGTGAATAATGCCACTATAAACATCATTGTGCAAATGTCTGTTGGTGTCCCTGTTTTCTTCTGGATACATTACTAGTAGAATGATTGCTGGATCATATGGCAGTTCTGTATTTAGCTTCCTGAGGAACTGCCAAATTGTCTTCCACAGAGGCTGCATCATTTACATTCCCACCAACAATGAAAGAGTGTTCCTATTTTTCTACATGCTCTCCAGCACTTTTAGCTTTCTGTTTTTTTAATAATGGCTATTTTATGAGACGTGAGATGATATCTCATTGTTGTTTTGATTTTGCATTTCCCTAATAGCTAGTGATATTGAACATTTTTTTCCATGTGCTTTTTGCTATTTGTATTTCCTCTTTGGAAAAATGTCTAACTCTTTTGCTCATTTTTAAATTGGATTGTTTACACTTTTATTATTGAGTCGTATGATCTCTTTACATTTATCCATGTTTTCTTTGTTGCTCATGGTTTTGGTGTAAGGTATAAGAAACTACCATCTACTACCAGGTCTTGAAAATGTATCTTTACATTTTCTTCTAGAAGTTTTATGGTTCTAGCTTTTATATTTAGGTCTTAGATCCATTTTGAGTTCATTTTTGTATAAGGTGTGAGAGAAGGGTTCCTCTTTCTTTCTTTTGGATATGGATATCCAGTTCTCCCAGCAGCATAATTTGAATAGACTGTCCTGCCCCAGCTGGGTAGGCTTGATAGCCTTGTCAAAGATCACTTTACTGTTGAACTGAGGGTCTGCTTCTGAACAATTAATTTGGTTCCATTGGTCTACATGTCTATCTTTATGCCAGTCCCATGCTGTTTTTATCACTGTAGCTAAGTTCTGATGTAAAGTCCTTAAAGTGATAGTCCTCTAACTTTGTTCTTCCTTTTTAAGATGTTTCTGGATATACAGGGCCACTTAACCTTACAAAAAATTTGATAATTGGCTTTTCCACTTTTTTTCAAAAAAGGCTGTTGGAATTATTGGTATTGCATTGGATCTGTAAATCAATTTGGGTAGAACTGACATCTTAACAATATTTAGTCTTCCAATCCATGAACCCAGAACATCCTTCGATTTATTTAAGTCTTCTTTGATTTATTTTTAGGAATGCATTGTAGTTTTCTGAATACAAGTACTTAACATCCTTAGTTAAGTTTATTCCCAAATATATGGTTCTTTTAGTTGCTATTATATATGGAATTCTTTTTCTGACTTCCTCCTCAGATTGCTTATTTCTAGTGTATAGATATATTATTGATTTTTGCATATTAATCTTGTATCCTGCCACTCTTCTGAACTCATTTATTAGCTCTAGTAGCTTTGTTGTTTATTTTTCAAGAGTTTGCCCATTTAGGATCATATCATCTATGAAGAGCTAAACTTTTACTTCTTCATTTCCTATTTGGATGCCTTTTATTCTTTTTCTTGCCTGATTACTCTGGCTAGAACTTCTAGCACTATATTCAACAAAAGTGGTAACAGTGGGCATCCTTGTCTTGTTCCCAGTTGCAAAGGGAAAGCTTTCAGTTTTTCACCATTGAGTATAATCTTAGCTGTGAATTTTCATATATGCCCTTTATCATCTAGAGAAAATTTTCATTTTTTCTTATCTTTCAGAGTGTTTTTATCAAGAAAGGATGCTGTATTTTGTTAAGTGCCATTTCTGCATTAATGAAGATGAACATGTGATTTTTTCTTCTGCAATTTATTAATGTGATGTATTGCACACATTATTTTCTTAGATGAAAAATAATATAATTGCTTTTCTTATATCCAACTATCTTTGCATGCCTGGCATAAAACCCACTTGATCGTGGTGAATAATTCTTTTAATTTGTTGTTGGATTCAATCAGTGAGTATTTTCTTGAGGATTTTTGCATCTATATTCACTAGGGAAATGGGTCTGTAATTTTCTTTTTTCCTAGTATCTTTATCTGGCTTTGGTATTAGGGTGATATTGGCATCATAGAATGAGTTTTGTAGTGTTCCCTTCTATTCAATTTTTTGAAACAGTTTGAGTAAGATTGGTATTAAATCTTCTTTGAATGCTTGCTAGAATTCACCCGTGAAGCCATCTGGTGCAGGGCTTTTCATTTTAAGGAGTTGTTTGATGACTGTTTAAATCTCTTTACTTGTGATTGGTTTGTTGAGGTCTTCTAATTCTTCTAGAATTAGGTTGTTCTATGTAGGCTGTTCATATGTTCCTAGGAATTTGTCCATTTCATCTACATTGTCCTGCTTTTTGGCATACAGTTGTTCATAGTACCCTCCATAATCTTTTTTATTTCTGTAATGTCAGTAGTAATGTCCTCACTTCCATTTCTGATTGTATTTGTTTATATCTTCTCTCTTTTTTTCTTTGTCAATCTACTTATGGGTTTGAGATTTTGTTGAACTTCTCAAAGGACCAACTTTTGGTTATTTAAATTCTGTTGCATTTTGTTATTTAATTTCATTAATTTCTGCTCTGATCTTTTTAATTTTGTTCCTTCTGCTTCCTTTGAGAATAGGTTGCTGTTATTTTTCTAGTTCTTCCAGCTGTGTATTTAGTTTGTTTATTTTAGGTCTTTCTTCATCTTAATGTAAGCATTGAGGGCTATAAAAATCCCTCTCAGCACTGTCTTCACTGCATCCCATAGGTTTTGATATTTTGTGTTCTAATTTTCATCCATATTGAGATATTTACTGATTTCTTTTGCAGTTTCTTCTTTGACCCACTATTTAAGAGTGTGTTGTTTAATATGCATATTTATGAATTTTGCCTTTTCCTGCCTATTATTGATTTCCAGCTTTATTCCATTTTGATCAGAGAAAGTGCTTTGTGTAATTTCAATCTTTTACATTTTTTTGAGTTCTGTTTTATGACCCAACTTTTGTTCTATCCTGGAGAAGGATCCATGAGCACTTGAGAAGACTGTATAACCTGCTGTTTGTGGGTGCAATGTTCAGTATATGCTTATTATGTTTAGTTCATTTATCATATTATTCAAGCTCTCTGTTTCTTTATTGGTCCTCTGCCCCAGATGTTCTATCCAGTGCTGAGAGTGGTACATTGAGATCTCCAGCTATTATTGTAGAGACATTTGTTTCTCCCTTCAGTTTTGCCAGTATTTACCTCATTTATTTTGGGGCACCTTGATTAGATGCAGATACATTTATGATTGTTATTTCTTCCTGATTAATTGCCTCTTTTATTAATATATAATATCCTTCTTTGTCAGTAATAACAGTTTTGTTTTTAAAGTCTATTTCATCAGATATAAGTATAACTACTCCAGCTTTTTGTTTGTTTGTTTGTTTTGTTTCTGCATGTATGTATTTTTTCCAGCATTTCACTGGCACTGTCTCTCCTTCTGCCCTATCAGGGGTGGGGATGGAGCCACAAGTGTCTATCTAATCTTGTCTATGTGGGCCAAAAGTGACTACAGTTGCCTGGATAGGTTTGTGTAGCCATAGGCATGGCTGGAGCCCAGGCTAGGGCAGCAATCTAGTAATCTGACCTGGGTGGAAAGAAGCCGGTTCCTACTCTTACTGTGATTTCCAATCAGCCCTGCTTCCCTTCATGCTGGAGGTGGAGTTAAAATGGAGGGTACCAGCTTCTTTCCTGCTTAGACAGGTTCAAACTTTATCTGTAATTAGGACTGGAGTTTACCCTGCCAAATTTACAAATCAGTAGTTGAAGTCAGTGCCTGACCATCTCTTCCTCCCCTGTTTTTTGGGGAGGAGCGTCCAATTCCAGCTGTGGAATAGCTCCAGTGGAGTCTTGCCCCACCAGTGGGGGATGAGCACTGGCCTCCTCATTGTGGAGTGCTCTACTCAGGAATCTTCTCCACAGATGCGCAATCTCCTCCTTCCATTCCTCCAAGGATTTTGCAGGATGCTATTTTGATCTCCTGGACCTACCACCAGTTGATTTAAGTAGCTCTGGCTGATTGCTAACTGCTCTGTAGGATGAGCTGACTCTTGGAGCTCCCTACACTGCCACCATCTTTCCCAGTTTCTTTTGCTTTTTTAAACCTTTTCATAGTATGTTTTGCCATGCAGAAATTTAAAAATTCTTACATAATCAAATGTGTCATTTTTTTCTTTGTAATATAGAAAGATATTCCCCATTATAAAAATATCCCAGCTTTCTTCTGGTACTTTTGCAATTTTATTTATTTTTTAATAGTTGAAAGAAGAAGAATTTATGTTAGATTAATAATTGAAGTACAAATTATATATATGTGTGTATGTATGTATAAATGTGTGTGCATATACGTGTGTGTCCTCAAATGATTAGCAATATTTTCCCACCATTTGTTGAATATTTGCTAGTTATTCAAAATGCCAATTTTTCTATAAGCCCAATTTTCTTATGTTCTTGAGTTTAGTTTTAGATGCTCTCTGTTCCAATTGATTTGCCTATTTCTGCATTGCAATCCTACTTTTTAATTATAATATAGGAAATGCAATATAGGAGATGTAATATAATAAATAAAAAACAATGCAATATAATGTAACAAAATATAATTTCACATATCATAAAGTAAGAAGAACAAAATCTGTATAATCTTCTTAAAATATCCCTAAAAAGTATATTACAAGGTTAATATTCATTGGTAATTAAAAAATATTTAAACATATAGAGATGGTTGCTTCTCCAATGTGAAAAAAAATTACTTATCTAAAAATAGGGAGAGGGGCAAAATAACAGTAAAGCATTGCTAGCACTGTCAGTAAAGCCAGGAAAAGATCTAGATTTCAAAAAAAATATTAAATAAACACTATTATTTAACATTGTATTTGAAGTATGGTGAATATAGTTACACCGTAATATTTCATTCTTCTTAATGTCTATACGGTCTTCCATTTCATAATATAATATTATCTATCTAATTCATTATTGAACTACATCTGGGTTTCTAGATTTTTGGAAGTATATTTGCAAAATTGTTTCATAGTCTAGATCTTTCTCCTATATCCTTCCCTTCTGAAAGAATTTGTATCTCCAAAGATTATTTATCTGTACTTGCTGCTTCAACCAAAACAGACTCCTGCTACTTCTCAATTCTTCCCTTTACATTCCTGGTCAAGATTACAAAATGATAGTAGAAGACAGGTCTTCTGTTTGCCGAGTATAGAGATAACTTATGGTGATAAAGAGTTAGTATATGCCGAAAACATGCTCTCAGGCCAAATACTTGTCCAGCTATAATTATATGTGAGTCCTTGGTGACATTTTATAGAGGATACAAGTAGAAGTATGACTGTAGGACTTGCTCTTACAGTGCTTGCAATACAGTGAGTTAAATAATGTATGGTTGGGTGTCTAATCTGAGATAGGATATAATGGCTGCTTTGCTCCTATACCATTTAACATTTGGTTGAGGAAATGTTGGAGCCACTGTAGGATCTTAATTAAAGCAATAAAGATATAAAATTTGTGTTGGGAAGATGATTTTTTTCTGGTCCCTCCATGGAATAATTTGGAAAGTGGTTGAGAGGGTAATTAGCTATGCCAATGTTAAACTCACTGACAGTTGAACAGTAGTTAAATATTTATGATGTTTTTTTTATTATAATTTTCCCCAACATATTCACCTCTTTGATACCTAAATAGTCATTATCAAAGATGAAATAACAATGTTTATTACTCTATGTATTGTGTTTTGCTTGGACCCTGAAGAAACTGTCCCAAATTACCAGGTAAGATTTTCACTTGATTTCCTCACAAAGAACAATAAGGAAATTCTGGTACTAAGTGAATTAGAATATGAAACAGAGAAGTCTTTTAGGTATCATCAGAGGATTCTGTAGAGCCCATTCGTGAAAATGTAGAAAACAATGGACTTCTTAAAATTGATTCTTATAGTGTTTTAGGGAAGATCACTGAACAAAGAGGATGACAGAATGTTTTTTTCTGTTATTTGCCTGCTACATGAAATGCCAGTCAAATTTCTGGACCCAATTTTTCCATGTGTGATTTCCACTAATAATATCCAACTTCATTCTATGCCTATATAGGCTTTTGCAACTCAGCAAAATGAAGCATTGCTAATCTTAACAAAAAATGGAATAAATATATCAGATATTAAGTGGGTCCCTAAGAAAGTGTGCATTGTTTCTTGCAGTATGATATTGAACAAGCTTGGAATTGAGAAAATACCCAGTTTGAACTGGGAATTTTGAAAATACTAATGACATGAATTTGGGTTAAGTTGTTTAATCCTCCTCAGTCTCATTTAAGTCCCACCTCACAGGATGTTATGATGATTAAATTAATGCCACTTGTATAGCGTAGTCTTATGTAAATCCTTGTTATTTTTGCTCTTGTATAAATCCCTATCCTTAAGCAACTGGAAGAAGTAGTAACTTCTATTTGTAGTCTGCTCCTAACCTTCTTATGGCCTCCCTGTCTTAGGCTGAAAATTACATTAAAAAATTACAGCTAATTTCCCTCTTTCTCATTGCTAGTGATTTCCCTATTTGGATCCATTTTCTGTATTTTATAAACAGCATGTTATGATCATTTCTGCCTTACTTCTAACATACATTTACCTCCTAATCAATAAATGTGCAGACACCAAATAGATTGTGAAGAAATGTGACGCATAGTGTGGACATGTTTATTTATTTATTTGTTTGTTTATACTTTCTAACTTTTATCTATTTTCTCCCTTTTCTAGGGTATGGGAGTCTCCACTCTTGTGATTAGTACACTTGAGTACTAGGCACTGGTATAATTTACCAAAATTGTCAAAGATAATGATGACAATATGGGGAAAGGGAAGAGAGAGTGATAAAGGCAGGGAGAAGAGGCAGTCAGGGAAAGGGGAAAACTGCAAATTGCTAATACCTTACTAATAAGACTAATATTAGTCTAGAGGGAATAACATCAAATATAACCAATGAGCCCAAGTGGTCTTTAGTGATGGCTAAGAGGCATCCTTGAGTTTTGTTTCTTCTTGGTCTCCATCCTCATGATTTCTAGTGTTTGAGAAAATTATTTGACCAATAATATATATTTTTAGGCAAAGTTCAAATGTAATTTTTGATAATACAAAAAAATAACCCTTGAAATCAGAATAAATAACAGAAAAGAACACAATAATTTAACTATTAAATATCTGTATGAAATAACTGCTAGTAAGTTTGACAAAAATGCACAGTTGCTGAATAGAAAAGGAATATGTCTTTAGAGGTTCAATAGTAATTTTTCTAGCTGATTAAAATGTGTGTTGATTGATTGTTGGTAAATCTCAGTTATATTTATAAGCAGGAAAGTGTTGGCTATTAAAAGTGGAAGATGGGAAGAGAACAGCAAAAACTTTGGCAATAGATATATTGGCTTTAATTCCCACCCCTGTCACTTATTAATAAGATTATCTTGGACAAGTTTCATACTGCCTTGAAACTCACTTACTTCAGTCTGCAAATAAGCAAAATATATATCATAGGGGCCTTTTAGAAATATTAAATCAGTTATTGAAAGAGAGATAATCCACAAAAATACATGGAAAATCATGAATTACTTATAGGTATTGATGTTTTATTTTCTCTACCCCTATCCTACATCAAAGAAAGAAAAGAATTTTTCTCCTTATTGGTCACAACACAAACTTCATTTTTATGAATATCTTCCAAATAGAAGATATTGGAATGGCCTGTATCACAATATTAGAGGGAAAAAACAGATTGATGAGAGTTCCAAATTAGAATACAAATTTTCATTAGGCACCTTCTTTGTTTACTGCTCTGCTTTTTGTGATAAAAAAAATAAATTGAAAACACCTAGTTCCTCACTTTTAAGAGGTTATGGTAATATTTTGCAAATAATATGTCTGAATCA
This sequence comes from Cabassous unicinctus, assembly GCA_029593785.1. Taxonomy (NCBI): domain Eukaryota; kingdom Metazoa; phylum Chordata; class Mammalia; order Cingulata; family Chlamyphoridae; genus Cabassous; species Cabassous unicinctus. The sequence goes on from JAQZBX010058367.1 coordinate 16,930, forward strand.
TAGTAAATTTTCAGAATTGGAATTTTTGTCTTTTTGATATTTTCATTCAAATCCCATTGGCAAAAGAAGCAATGATTTAGTACAGAAGACAGAAACTTAATTAAGCTACATATCTATTTTGTTTATATGCATTCATAGCCCACCGTATTCCATAAACCATTGTGGTAGCTTCCCAGAATACACATGATCCAATATAATTGCAAAAAAATAGTTCATAAAATCAGAACCAGAGGAAATATAGATAGAATAGTAAGAAAAGACAAGGGAAACATGAACAGAAGGATGAGTAGTTATTCAAATTGGGCTACTATTTTGACTTTAGAATTCCACATGGATAAAGAAACATGGTAAACAAAACGGGTTACAAAAGCCACATTATTTTTAGGTGCCATACTGCACAGAAACAGTCTGACACCAAGGGACAGCACAGAAGAACTGTTCAAAGATAACATATTAAAATGTTTGCAGTTGAAAACCATTTAGTGCAGGTGTAGTGAGTCCTACATACACTTCCACATTGACTGTATTGTCAATCATATTTTCAGATTGCTTCAAAGTCTTTAGAAATAGTTCAGGATCTCTGACCCTGACATCCCAAACTGATCTTTGATGTGTAAACCTCAAAAGGTATTGGTGTCCATTTTCCAGCATTTGAACAAGAAAACAAAGAGAGTTGTTTTGCAGTACTAATGAAGAATGAAGCAAACACAAAGGGGCACAAAAAGCAAATGAAGTGTTGATGGAATTGGATGAACAAAACTAAACTAAACTAAAGTCTGCTCTACTGAGGCTCATGATTGCCCATGCCCCCTGGAAATACCCAGCTAAA
>JAQZBX010058368.1:0-17754 GCA_029593785.1 Cabassous unicinctus
CTTTACCCCCTGGAACATTTTTAACATCTTTTTTGTTATTTCTACATTTTTGTGTTCTTTGTAAGAGTTTTCTGGATTTTTCCCCTTTCTTTGGATAAGCCATCATTTCCTGTTTCTTTGTCTTTTGTTGCACACTGTGCGTTTTAATATTTTAAAAAGTTAACTCTGAGATTTATTCCCTGAGATGTTTGTTTCTTGAATTTGTAACCAGCTGGTGATAAGACAAAGATTTTCTTGAGCTTTATAGCCCTCTTATCAGGAAGGGTTGCCCAAGGGGAATGCAGTGTGCAGGGTCCTTCCTGTCTTTTCTGGGCTTGTGTCTTGTCCTGGGCTAGTGCTTGTTAATTGTTCTGTGTTGTTCTGTCCCTCCCCTGTTTACAGAAATTTGAACACCACCCCAACACTACCCCATTTCCCAGAAGACAGGCCTCCCTCTCCTGAGTGTTTAAAGTAGGTAAATCTTTGCCACAGGCTATCTGCCTCTATAGTTCCTTAAGCTCTTTTCTTGTCTTAAGCTGCTTTTGCCTGGAGGGCAAATTCTGGGATGGGAAGCACTGTAAAGGAGTTTCCCAGCCAAATCAGGAACAGGGACCCAGGAAGGGGATTCAGACCAGCTCCAAAGTGCCCTGGGGATGGGGATCAGAAGGGTACCAAAGGGGATCTACAGCTCCCTAAAGCTGAGCTTTCTTGACCTGTCCAGCAATTCCAGCCCTTCAACCAACTGTATCCCACAGCCCTGAGGAAATATAGAGTCTTTGAGTCTACTCCACCACCACCTTTGTCCAAGGTGGATTGGAACAATGGCTACTCTCAGAGCCAGACCCCCAGTGATTCTAAGTCACTAATCAAAAGCCATGATCAGTGATTGTCCATGCCCACCCCTGGCCTTGGTGAAGAGGATTCCTCAACTAGGAAATAACTCATGTTGATTGTACTGCACCAGCATTTCGTGTATGCCTTTCCCTTCTCCTTCTTCACTCAGAATCTTTTGCCAGATTCAGTGCAATAGTCTCATAACTGACCTCACCTTCAGACTCCCCCAAGAGTGATTTTTCTAACATGCAAAACTGATTATATCACTGCTAGCTAAAAACCCAGCATGGATCCCCACACTTCTAGAATGATAGTAAAGACCCCCCCACACCCCCAAGCCCCTGCCCCAACCTCTGCAGCCTTATTCCCTGGCCGTCCATTCATGCCCCCTAGGCTCTGATCATGATGAACTATCAGCAGTTTCCCCAATTTGCCCTATTATTTTTATGCCCATTTGTCCTGTTTTTCCCTCACAGATGCAAGAGTATTTTGATGCGGCATCTTAATATGAGCACATTTTAAGCCATCAAAACAAAACAAAACAAAAAACAAACCAGGCAAGTTTTTATCTATTATTTTTTTTGTTCTGAACAATGATTTTAATAGCAGCTCTTAATTCATTCCTCGAGTTTTCACTTTTGATTACCTCCGTTCTTTCTCCAAGAGGTTGTCACATTATCTGTTTCTAGCTTCCCCCCAAAACTCTAAGTATATAAATATGTATTATGTACATGTATAAGATGCATAAATCTATCCAAATCCAAATCCAAGTCTAAATCTGTATTTTTAAACACAGTGGGATTTTTAAAACTGCTATGTAATATTCCTAAACTGCTATATAATATTCCTCCTATGACTGCTCTGTACTTACGTAATCATTTTCTTATTGATGAACATTTCGTTTGTTTCTAGTCTATTGCTATTTTAAGCAGTGGTGCAATGAAAATCCATGTACATGTGTGTATCTGTCTGGGTCCCAGCAGGAAGCAGATGGTATATCCAAAACTTTACTGAAGAGAGTTTAAAGAAGGTACTATTTACACAGGGCCTGGCAGGATTAATGAACCAACAATAAGTGCTTAGGGATTGGGGGGGCAAGATGGCATCGGTTTAGGAGGGTACTCGCTGACTCACTCTCTGAGGATGGCTGATTGGGGACAGGTTCCTGCCCGGGGGGGTCTGTGCTGGGGGTACACAGAGCGAAATCCTTGGGGACATCGATCTGGAGGGAGCTGGATGGCGAGGTAGATTGCTCGGGAAGGATTCATGTGTTTTTCCCCTGCCTGTGGTGGTTGACACTGATGGCTGAGCCCCACCCTCAGGGAAAAAGGCTGGTTTGAGCTGCGACTCTGCCAGCAACCCGGTAAGAGGGGGCATTCTCCGAGAGTGGGAGGGTTCTGGCGGAGGGTCAAGAGGGGTTTCCTTTCTGTGGATTTGGCTGCCTGGAACCCCTTGCAGCTTTGGGGAACAAAATAGCTGGCTTGAAGCAGCACCAGGCTGAGGGGAGTGGCGAATCTGCTGAGGAAGTTTGATTTACCTAGCTGCCCAGGGATACACCCCAACCCCTGCCAGCAAACCAGTGAGAGGGAGCATTCTCCGAGAGTGGGAGGGTTCTGACAGAGGGTGGAGAGGTGTTTCCTTTCTGTGGATTTGGCTGCATGGACCCCCTCATAGCTTTGGGGAGCAGATAAGCTGGCTTGAAGCAGCGCCAGGCTGAGGAGAGGGGCGAATCTGCTGAGGAAGCCTGATCTACCCAACAGCCCAGTGATACTGAGGCTTGGCTCCAGAGGGGGCAGAGTCAGCCAATTTTATCTTTCTGCATGGACAAGCATCAGAGCTTCAGCTCCCCTGGGGAGGCCAGGAAGTGGGAAGTGCTTGATTAGTTTCCACAAGCCTATTTAGGGTCCCCTTGGTGAAGGGGGTGATCTAGAAGAGGACTTCTTTTGGGTCCCTTATTTTGCCAAAAAAAAAAGGAAAGGATGAAAAAGAAGACAGTCACTTTAAAAAAGAAAAAAAGAAAAATATTTTTTAACTTAGTATAATCGCTAAAATCTGCCTCAAAACCTGCAGATAGAATCTTGCAGGGCAATTGATTGATCAACACAAGCAGGCTGAGAGGTTCTACAAGGGCCCAAGAAGGAACACTGTTCTTCCTTAGCTTTGTTTGCCTGCTTGCTTGTGTGGTTGTTTGGGTTTTTTTGTTTGTTTATTTGTTGTCTCTTGCTTTTCTTTTCTCTTTCCTTCCCCTTTTTTCTTTTCTTTCTTTCTGTTTTTTAAATTAGGTGCTCCTAGCTTGTCTTTTCTTTGCTGTGCTTCTCCTTCCATGATTTCCCATTCTCTCTCTATACTGATTTTGTCTCCCAGGGCTATCTCTTTTCCTTCCTTCATCTTTCTGCCTTCTGCTTTCTGTTGTGGTTCTTACATACCACCTTTTTTCATTAGCCCACAACTTAAGGGTGTCAATTTCTATTCTATCTATTCTGTTTTCTTCTTTTTAAATTATTATTAACTTTTTTCCTTTCAGCCCTTTCTTTACTCTTTCTCTCTCCTCATCATTCTAGCCTTCTAAATAATTATATATATATATATATATATATTCCTCTATTTGGTTTCCCAGTCCATTGTAGGTACTCCACTTTTTTTCCTATTACTCTACACTGCCTACATGATTTAAATATTCATTTTACTAAGTCTTATATGGCCCCTTTTCTAACTTTTATCAATATTACTATTATCCTTCTTCCTTTCTCACATCTTTCGATTCCTCTGGCCCTAATCTCTTGCCTTCAAGGGAACATAGAAAGAAGCAAGGAAATAAAATAAGGAGAACAAAGTCTCAAAGATAAAATTTAAAATACACACAGAACCACCAGCTAAATAAATAAACCCATCAAGATAAAATGATGACTAGAGGGCAACAAAAAATTACAAACCACCTGAGAAACAGGAAGACATGGACCAGTCCACTGAACAAACTAAAAACCAGGAAGAGATGCAGAACATCGAACAACTAATCAAAGCTTTCCAGACAAATATCATGGACCAACTTAATGAAGTGAAGGAAGAGATTAAGGATATTAAGAAGACACTGGGAGAACATGCTGAAGAAATTGTAAACATACATAAAAAGATAACAGATATGATGATGATCAATGGCACAATCCAAGAAATCAAAAAGACACTGGATTCACTTAACAGCAGATTTGAACAGGGAGAAGAAAGAATTAGTGATGTGGAAGACAATACATCTGAAATCAAACAGATCGTAGAACAGATAGATAAAAAGATAGAAAAACTCCAGCAGGGACTCAGGAATTTAACCAACAACACAAAACGCACAAACATACGCATTATAGGCATCCCAGAAGGAGAAGAGAAGGGAAAGGGAACAGAAGGAGTGTTGAAGGAAATAATGGCTGAAAACTTCCCAACCCTATTGAGAGAGATGGATGTACAAGTCCAGGAAACACAGCGCACCCCAAACAGTATAAATTCCAACAGGCCAACTCCAAGACATATACTTGTCAAAATGTCCAATGCTCAAGACAAAAAGAAAATACTCAAGGCAGCAAGAGAAAAAAGAACCATCACATACAAGGGAAGCACAATAAGATTAAGTGCTGATTTCTCATCTGAAACCATGCAGGCAAGAAGACAGTGGTATGACATAGTCAAAGTACTAAAAGAAAAAAACTTCCAGCCATGAATTCTCTATCCAGCAAAATTGGCATTCAGAAATGATGGAGAGTTCAAAATATTCATAGATAAACAGAAATTAAGAGACTATGCCAATAAGAAACCTGCACTTCAAGAAATGCTAAAGGAAGTTCTACAAGTTGAAAGGAAAAAACAAGGGAGAGAGTTGGAGGAGAGTGTAAAAACAACTAAAAAGACAAAAAGAGAAATAAAAACAACATTTGACATAAATTAACCCAAAGAAAATATGGCTGAAGTAAGAAATTCATTGTGAGTAATAACACTGAATGTTAATGGATTAAATTCACCACTCAAGAGACACAGATTAGCAGAATGGATAAGGAAATATGATCCATCTATATGCTGTCTACAATAAACCCACCTTCGACCCAGGGATTCAAGGGGGCTGAAAGTGAATGGCTGGAAAACAATTTTACAAGCAAACAGTAGCCAAAAAAGGGCCGGAGCAGCTATCCTAATATCAGACAAAATAGACTTTAAATGCAAAACTATTGTAAGAGACAAAGATGGACACTATATATTAGTAAAAGGGGTACTCTCTCAAGAAGAGAGAACAATTGTAAACATTTAAGGACCTAATTGGGATGCATCAAAATACATGAGGCAAACTCTGGAAAAACTAAATGCAGAAATAAATGCCTCTACCATTATAGTGGGGGACTTTAATAACATTATCACCATTAGACAAAACATCTAGACATAGAATCAATAAAGAAACAAAGACTCTGAACAATACATTAGAGGACCTGGACCTAATAGACATATACAGAACACTACACCCAAATACAGCAGGATTTGCATTCTTCTCAAGTGCACATGGATCATACTCCAAGATAGACCACATGCTAGGCCACAGAACAACTCTCAATGAATTCAGAAAGATTGAGATTACACAAAGTAATTTCTCTGACCACAATGGAATGAAATTGGAAATCACTAAGGCCCAGAGAATCAGATTAGGCACAAAGATATGAAGTTAAACAACACATTCTTAGACAAACAGTGGGTCAAGAAGGAACTCTCAAGAGAAATCAGTAACTACCTTGAAACGAATGAAAATGACAACACAACATATCAAAACCTATGGGATGCAGTCAAAGTTGTCCTGAGAGGGAAGTTCATAGCCATAAATACATATATTAAAAAAGAAGAAAGAGCTAAAATTGAGGACCTAACTGCACATGTGGAGGAATTGGAAAAACAACAACAAACTAAACCTAAAGGAAGTAGAAAAAAGGAAATAACAAAGATTAGAGCAGAACTAAATGAAATAGAGAATAAGAAAGCACTAGAAAAAATAAACAAAACCTAAAGCTGGTTCTTTGAGAAGATCAATAAAATTGACAAACCTTAGCCAGACTAACAAAGAAAAAAAGAGAACAGATGCAAATACACAAAATAAGGAATGAGAAAGGGGATATCACTATTGACCCCACAGAAATAAAGAGTATCATAAAAGGATATTTTGAAAAATTATATGCCAATAAGAATGATAATTTAGAGGAAATGGACAAATTTCTAGACACTCACAAACAGCCTACATTGACAAAAGAAGAAATTGATGAACTCAACAGTCCAATTACAAGTAAAGAGATAGACTCAGTCATCAAAAACCTCCCAACTAAAAAGAGCCCAGGACCAGATGGCTTCAGAGCTGAATTCTACCAAACATTCCAGAAAGAGCTAACACCAATCCTGCTTAAGCTCTTCCAAAAAATGGAAGTAGAAGGAATATTCCCTAACTCATTCTATGATGCCAACATTACCCTAATACCAAAGCCAAACAAAGATACCACAAGAAAGGAAAATTACAGACCAATTTCTCTAATGAACCTAGATGCTAAAATCCTCAACAAAATACTTGCTAATAGCATTCAACAACATATCAAAAGAATTATACACCATGACCAAGTGGGTTTCATCCCAGGTATGCAAGGATGGTTCAATAGAAGAAAATCAATCAATGTAATACACCACATAAACAGAATGAAAGAAAAATACCACATGATCATCACTATAGATGCAGAAAAAGCATTCAACAAAATACAGCACTCTTTCCTGATAAAAACACTGCAGAAGATAGGAATAGAAGGAAACTTTCTGAATATGATAAAGGGTATATATGAAAAACCCAAAGCTAACATCATCTTCAATGGACAAGACAAGGATGCCCACTGTCACCACTCCTGTTTAACATTGTCTTAGAAGTACTTGCTCGAGCACTGAGGCAAGATAAAGATATTTTAAGGCAACAAATTGGAAAAGAAGAAGTAGAAATTTCATTATTTGCAGACAACATGATCCTATACGTAGAAAGCCCTGAGAAATCTACAACAAAGCTTCTAGAACTTATAAAGAAGTTCAGTAATGTCACAGGCTGTAAGATCAATGCTCAAAAATCAGTAGCATTTCTGTACACCAATAATGAACAATCTGAAGAGAAAATTTTAAAAAAATATCATTTACAATAGTAACTAAAAGAATCAAATACCTAGGAATAAATTTAACTAAAGATGTAAAGAACTTATATACAGAAAACTACACAACACTGTTAAAGGAAATCAAAGAAGACTTAAATAAATGAAAGAATATTCCCTGTTCATAGATAGGAAGACTAAACATCATCAAGATGTCTATCATACTCAAACTAATCTACAGATTTAATGCAATCCCAATAAAAAAATCAACACTGTATTTTTTAAGGAACTGGAAAAACTAACTACAAAATATATTTGAAAAGGTAAGGGGCCCCGAATTGCCAAAGACATATTGAAAAAGAAAAATGAAGTTGGAGGTATCACATTACCTGAATTTAAAACATACTACAAAGCTACAGTGCTCAAAACTGCATGGTATTGGCACAAGGATAGACCTACTGACCAATGGACTCGAATTGAGAGTTCTGGTATAGATCCTTGCATATACAGTCATCTGATATTCAACAAGGCCAGCAAGCCCACTCAGTTGGGAAAGAATGGCCTCTTTAACAAGAGAACTGGAGAACTAGATATCCATATCCAAAAGACTGAGAGAGGAATACCATCTCACATCTTATACAAAAATCAACTCAAGATGGATCAAAGATCTAAATAGAGCCAAAACCATAAAGACCTTGGAAGATAATGTAGGGAAGCATCTACAGGACCTTGTAATAGGAAATGGATTCATGAACTTCACACCCAAAGCACGAGCAGCAAAAGAAAAGTAGGTAAATGGGATCTCCTCAAAATTAAAAACTTCTGCACCTCAAAGGATGTTATTAAGAAAAATAAAAGGCAGCCTTCCCAATGAGAGAAAATATTTGGCAACCATATAGCTGATCGGAGCCTAATATCCTGCATATATAAAGAAATCCTACACCTCGAAGATAAAAAGACAAACAACCCATTTAAAAAATGGGCAAGTGACCTGAAAAGACACTTCTCCAAGAAATACAAATGGCTAAAAAGCACATGAAAAAATGCTCAACATCGCTAGCTATTAGGGAAATGCAAATCAAAACTACAATGAGATACCATCTTACACCCATCAGAATGGCAGCTATTAAAAACACAGCAGACTATATGTGTTGGAGAGGATGTGGAGGAATAGGAACCCTCATCCACTGCTGGTGGGATTGTGGAATGGTCCAGCCACTGTGGAGGACAGTTTGGCGGTTCCTCAGAAAACTAACAATAGATCTTCCGTTTGATAAGCGATTCCACTGCTGGGTATATACCCAGAAGAATTGAAAGCAAAGACACAAACAGATATATGCGCACCAACGTTCATAGCGACATTGTTCACTATTGCCAAAAGTTGGAATCAGCCCCAGTGCCCATCAACAGATGAATGGATAAACAAAATGTGGCACATACATACAATGGACTATTACTCAGTTGTAAGAAGGAATAAAGTGCTAACACATGGAATAACATGGATGAATATTGAAGACCTTATGTTGAGTGAAGCAAGCCAAGCATTGAAGGATGAACAGTACATGACTTCACTGATTTGAACTGAGGAAGGTGAGCAGTCTCTGAGAGCCATTGTCTGAAGGATACGTTGACAAGAGAGAGAAAGAGAAGAGAAGGTTGTGATCCATTGTCGGCGAGGCTGCCGCCGATCGCCGATCACCGCTGCTGTCGGCTGCCACCGCCGATCGCCACCGCCAGGCGGTCCCTTGGCAATCTGACGGTTGGGGGACGAAGGGAGCGGGGTGCGGCTCACCGGGCTCGGGCGTCCCCGAGCACTGCGAGCTGAGGGCTGGGGTCTGCATCTCCGGGCCGCAGACGAGAGTGGAGAGACGGACGCTTCCTAGTTACCTGCGGACAATGAGTAACAAATACAGAGACAACGCACACTACGGAGACAAGGTTGGGCTCCAAGTCTGAGTTTATTGGGTGAGATCTGATATTTATACAGAGCGGGAGGGCTGAGTGGGGCGGGGGATGGGTAAGGTATACTGGGTGGATTCTGATTTGCTGGGATGGGTTTATGTTCATATAAGGTATGGAATGTGTATGAGAGAAAGGTGTCGGGGCCGAGCTGCGGTGGCCATCTTGAAGCACATGGCAAGGAGAGGTTGCTATCGGTGTCAGCAGCCGATTGGCTGTGGTAGCTACGAAAGTGTCCGTCCCTGGTTGGTTGCGGCATTTGGCGCCAAGACGGTGTCTACGCCTCGGTTTTCTCTGGCAGTGCGCTCGGAGCTTCCATACCGCCCTCGCCCCCCCGCCCCCCACATCTCCTCCAACAATCCATCACCCATACGGACATATTCTATGGTAAAGTGATAGAGTATAGTTGCATATTGAAGGATAGGACAGGTGGGTAGTGCTATTACTGGGTTTGGTGGTGCAGGGTTGACAGGTGGGTAGATTAGGAAGGGCAGGTTAGAATACCCAGGATACTGGGGGGAGAGATGGGAGAGGGACCAGGTGAACACGGGATTTGTGGGTATGAGGTTGAAAGTGCAGCAGTGGGAATGCTCTTATGGCAATATGACAAGGTAGTGTCACTGGTTGGGGTGTAGGTTCAGGGGGCATTCAGGATGGGGCACATCTGGAGTAGGCTTCTGGGGAGTGTGTGAGTGTTCATCCTGTCATAATGTGTTGTGTCGGGGAGTGGAGACCCTCCCATTTATGGGAGGACCAATTCACCCAGAAACAGACAGGTGGGTGTCTCTTATGAGCAAGGGTGGATCCTAATAGGGGAAGACAATTAGCATGTCAAGATGTCTTGTTGCATGTAACTATGAATCTTGTCATCCAATGAGTCAAGACAGGGGTGTGTCATGTGCCCCAAGGTGATGGGGAAGAAGGAACAGAAAAGAGCAAATAGAGGGTATTTAGTGGTCAGGGGAAATGTTTTTCATTACCTTACAGTGATGGACACAGGACATGGTAAATATCATCAAAAATTATTAAACTGTACTGTCTAAATTGTAAACTATACTGTAAGCCACTGACAATGTCTTGTAACTATGTTTCACTATCTGGATAACAGTTATAACAATGCTACCATCCACATACAAAAAGGTTTTAATATGGGGTGAGGAAATGGGGAGGAGGTTGGGTGTATGAGAGTCTCTAGTATTCTGTATGTGACTTTGCTGTGACCTAAAACTTCTTTGAAAATTAAATGAAAATTTGGGAAACACTGGGGAGTGAGAGGGGGAAAGTGCCACAGTACAGACTGGACACCCGATAGTGCAGTGATAAAAGGAAAAATGTTTAAAAAAATTTTTTTTAAATTTTTTTGTTTTTTCCCATTTTTTGAATATGCTAATCCTTTAATTTAGTTTTATTTTTAGTGTTGTTTTTTAAGTTTCCATGTATTTTATCTCTTACATTTAAACTTATCATTATTATTTCATTTACCTATTAATTGTATTTGGCTATTATATGGGCTTCATGTTCAAGGAAGGTTTAGATCACAAAAGGGTTACAATGAGGGCAGGAGAGGATCATTGTTGGGGGGTGTCTCTGGGATGGGGATTTCATAGGAGGAAGTTCACCTGAATATACATGAAGGATATATAAAATTGTTCAAATGATCAAGAGTTGGGGTATGGTCACAGTGGGTGGAGAATCACTCAATAAATGAGAGAATACTGAATTCCCAGCCTGGAGAGCTGTGCCACATTCTCCAAGGGAGCAGCAACAGTCTCCCGAGTGCAGGGGCAGTGTCTGGCGAAGGAGGATGATCCACTAATGGGTTCTTGTTATTGATGACTAGCCTTACGAGTCTTTGCTTTTATAATTGAAACTTAGCCTACTGTTATGAGGTGCCTAAGGGTTGCCAACTGAGAGCCTCCTTGTTGCTCAAATGTGGCCTCTCTCTAAGCCAAACTCAGCATATTGAATGCATTACCTTCCCCCAAGCGTGGGACATGATTCCCAGGAATGAGCCTCCCTGGCAACGAGGGATTAATACCAAGTGCCAACTGGCAATATGACTGGAAAAAGACCTTGAATAAAAGGGGGAAAAGGTAAAGACAAATGAGTTCATGTGGCTAAGAGACTTCAAAGAGAGTCAGGACGTCATCCCAGAAGTAACGCTTATGCACACCTCAGTAGGAACTCATAGAACACCAAAGTGGATATCATCCCACACAGATGGGCTCCTGAGGGATCTGGAGACACCCAGGTCCTATATAAGGGAGGATAGCTCCAGAGATTGATGTCTTATCAGTGGGCTATACTTTGGAATCTGTGCTCCTGAGAGTGATAGAGTTGGGCTCAAATAAGTCCTCCCTGCACATGGTCCATCAGTCCCTTCTATTCAAACCTATATGTGAGGCTGGAAGTTTGTAGGTGTACTTCCAGAGACTGGAGCCTCTGGCCTGCCCATGTGCCAGCTGTGCCTGGATTCTTGGTGGAGCTGCAACTCCTACTCTACAGCTCAATGAACTCACCCAAGTCACCTGGCAAGGAGATGATAATGGACAACGGCCATCCCGGGGAATGGAGAGAGTCTGCAGCTGCAGGCAAGATAATCCCATCCATCTTATCCATGGGATATAAGCCCCCTCTCACTTGGAGGTGGAGTGGACATCACCATCCCAGACTCCTTAGGATTGGGGGAGGAGCTATGGACTAGAGTGGACTTACTGGTATTCTGTTGTAGACATATTTTGATTCAAGCAATGGAAGAAATTACAACATAGATGTGGAGCCAGTGTCCACTGGATGCTTTTGGGGCAAGGAGAGGGAAAAGCAGTTGTAATACAGGGGCTTTTTGAGGACTTGGGAATTATCCTGAGTGACATTACAACGACAGATATAGGCCATTTTACATCAGCATATAACATGCACAACTGTGTGGGAGAGAGTGTGGTCTACAATGTGAACTATGGTCCATGCTTAGTGGCAAAGCCCCAGGATGTGTATATCCATTGCAGGTGATGTGCCACACTAATGAAAGATGTTTATGTGGGAGGTTATGGGAGGTGTGGGAGGTGAGGAATATGGGAATCCCTGTAATTTTTGTGTAATATTTATGTAATCTAAGCATCTTTTAAAATATTAAATAAATAAATAAATAAATAAATAAAAAACTAATGGGGTTATAGAGTAATGTTGATAACTTTGGGTCACTTTGTTATAATAATTAAAATGTGATCATTTTTCTGTGATTTGACATTGAGTTACATAAAAAATGAACTATGTTTAAAAAAAAAAAGTGCTTAGGCACTCAGGAAGTAGCAATAGTGAGAAGCCCTCACCACCTCTAGGCACTAATAGACAAGGGGAGGGAGCAGTTTTACTAGAAGCCAGTGATACCATAGCCACGAGAGCGAGGCCACTGAAGAGGATCTGTGGCCACAGCTTGAGAAATACAGCTGCTGACAAAATGGCAGCCATCAGAGTGGGGGCAGGGGGAATAAATATCCTGTCTCTCTCTCTTCTTGCTTTCTGGTTTCCTGCTAGTATTTCACATTTGCTGAATGTAACTGGAAGCTAGAGGACAAGGAAGCCCATGTGATGCCATTCATAAAGGTCAGTCTCCAGGCACAGGGCAGGGCAGAGCAAGGTAGAAATATATCTGGAAGGGTCAATAGAGAAAAACAGTACGTGGTTTTGCACAATTGTGCCATTAATCTGTTGGAGCATTTCCTAGAATGGAATTGCTGTGTCAGTAAGTAAGAAAGAACCTGCTAGTAGTCCCCCAATGCCCCTTTTCCTCTTCTTCCATGGTAATAAAATGTTTAGCTGTGCCTATAGGTGCTCAGAATTAGCACTACATTTCCCAGCCTCCTTTGCAGTCAGAGAGATATAAGAGGAAGTATCTGGTGACGGCTTCTGAGAAAATTCATTGGGAGACAGTTGATGTGTAACATCTGCCCCTTATTCCTTGTTCCTTCCTGTAATTCAGATGTTGCCTTGACCGTGAGGCCTAGCCACACCTTTGGGTGAAAGAAGAAGCCAGATTCCAGAGGACTTCTTAGAGTAGGGCTGCCCGATCAGTCTTGAACTACACAAATAAACTTTTATTTTGTTTAAGCCATAGTTATTTTTTTTTGCTGTGACTTGTAGCTGAACATAATCCTAAGAGATACATGTAATGTAATGTAATGTAAAGTAATGTAATGTAGTATACTATACTATAATATAATATAAATATAACTAATATAACATTTTGAATTTTTATGGGTATTGTCAAGCTTGGTGTTTTAAATTCAATTTTTCAGACTCTCTGGGTTTGAACCCCAGCCACTCAATTTATAGACATATGATTTTGAATAACTTTCTTAATCTTTTGTGCCTCAGTTTTCTTATAGGGATAATAATAGAAACTACCTCATTTGGTGTTTATGAGGAGTAAATGAATTAAAATATATAAAACACATAGTCTGTCACTTAGCAAATAATAAATGTAAGCCATTATTAATATTACTATTATCATTTAAAATCATCCTCCAAAGAAAATGTTTAAAAGTGTCTTTCTCCTCTCTTCCCATCAACACTATGTATTAGCACAGTTTTTTTTGTTTGTTTGTTTTTTTGGGTTTTTTTTTTTGTCTAATAGATGAGTAGCGGTGTTTCACTTTTGTATTAAATTGTTTTTTAAAATTATAAGGTTAGGCATCTTTTCATATATATTCAGTCATCTTTATTTTCTGGTGAATTTCCTGTTTGTGTCCTCTGTTTATTTTGATATTTTTGTATACATATGAGTTTTTTGGGAGTGATTAGCTTTTTGTCTGCTATGGATGGTATATAATTTTTCTCTAATTTTTCATTTGCCTTTTGACTTTAATTTTTCCATACATAAATAAAAAATTTCAATGTAGTAAAAATGCTCCTTTTTCTCCATAATAACATCTGAGCTTATTGTCCCCTTCTTAGAAAGATCTTTCTCATTCTGGATTATAAAAATAGTTCCCTATGTTTTCTCCCAGGACTTTGTAGATTAGTTTATATCAAAAATCTTTTCTCCATCTGGAATTTAATTTGGTGTAAGCAATGAGGTAAAGATTGAAGTAATTCTGCAGATGACTGGGTTGGAGGGTTGACAAAAGTGAGCTCTCTGACACATAAATCCTACAGAATTTACAGTTTACTATACTCCAGACAACAGACACATTTTAAACAGGGCATGCCAGGATCCAACAGCTGGGGGTGTTTGGTGAGCCCCTTCTCTTGTGGGAAACATTTTGTATTTCCAGAGTGAGGTCCTGCCAGGCCCAGCATAATTACTTTACCAGGTTGCAAATCTGCCTTTGACACATCACATGCCTGGCTCTGACTTCTAGGTGGGGCGCACAACTTCTTCCTCTGCCACCAGGGCCATGCTGTTACCTGTTCATAGGTTAGATAATAACGTCAAGGCTTTTTTTTTATACCTGCCAATGATGACCCAACTGTGGATGTGTACAGTCAGCTACCACACATGTTTCAAGGCAGAGGAGGGATTGACCCCAGCAGGCTGGATCGGGATCCATCTTTGTTTCTATCAGGTACTTTGTCAGTGACTTTGACAGGCAGTTTATCATTATGATTGAGAACACAAGCTTCAGAGTAAAAATGTCTGGATTTGTACTTCTATCCTGCCACTCTTGAGCTATGCAGCCTTTTTGTGCTTTGGTTTCCCACCTGTAAAATGGGGATTATAATGTAGTATGGAGATTAAATGAATAAATATATGCAAAGTGTTTAAAACATTGCTTAGCAACAAGTGCTCAATAAATATTAAAAAGACCTTTCCCAAGTCAGATAATAAAAATAATTCCCCGATGTTTTCTCTAAGGACTTTACAGATTAATTTATATAAAAATGTATAACTTTTATAAAAAATGTTATAAGATATAACAAATTTATAACTATAATAAAATTAAAATTAAAATATTTATAAGAAAAAGATATATAACTTTATGAATAGCATCATTATTACTATCATTTGACTAATTCATTTAATTTGAAATGTCACCTTTGTCATATACTAAATTTGCATATGCATTTGTCTAGTTCTGGATTCTTTTCATGATTCATTCGTCTAGCTTAATCATATTTGCTTTGTAATATGCTCTATTGTCTGGTAGAACTTGCCTAATTCATTATGCTTCCTTTTCAGAAATTTTTTTTCTGGCTAAGTTTGAATTTTCATATTTATACAAAAATTTTAGAACCAGCTGCTCTAATTTTTAAAAACTCAATTAATATTTTATTGAGGTTACAGCAGATTTGCATATTAATTTAGAGAGAATTGACATTCTTACAAAATTAACTTTCCCTATTTCAATACAAGGAACATCTCTCCATTTATATTCAAGTTGTTTTTCTTTCTAAATGTAAACCAGAAGAATTTTAAAGCTTTCTGAAAGTCTCCTTAATATAGTTCCTGCACATTTCTTGTTAAATTTTTCCTATTTTCCTTTTTCCTTCCTTCCTCCTTCTCCCTTCCTACCCTTATTCCTTCCATTTTTTCTCACTTCCTTTCTTTCTTCCACTTTCCTCCTTCCTTCTCTTCCTCTTCCTCCTTCTGCTAGGTAAATGGCACCAATTCTTCCATTAAAATTTCTAATTATGTATTATTTGTATATGGTACAACTATCAGTTGTACCCTGTGAACCTGGATTACGAAAACTAATGCAAATCTTCTAATTTTGCTTCCCTCTTTGCAATTATGTATAATTACCATATATTGGAAGGAAATAAACAGAATCAAGAGAATACCTGTTTTAGAAGAGAGGCCCCAGAGGAGATAGCAGCCTGAGAGAGTAAATGGAGAGGGAGTAAATGTGGCTGAGAAAAGGGGTAACTGAACAAGATGGATTGGGATAATATCCCCAAAGCAGATTGATTGGGAACAACATAAGAATTGTAGTATTTAACAATTCTTAAATTGTTAAATGCTTTTTGTTATTTAAAAAAATCAAATTAAAACTAGATAAATTAAGCATCCTATTCAAGAAGATAGACATAAAAGAACAGAAAGTAATTATCTATAAAATAGAAAAACAATAGCATTAAGAGATAAATACAAGGGCTGGCTTGTTGGGGAAAAGATCTCCAAACCAAAATAAATAAAATCAAAACTAGTTTTTGTTTTTTTTTTTAAACAGAAAAAAATTCAAACAAACTTAGAATATTAAAAGATAATAACAGAATAGAGCTGTTTATTATTTTAAAAATTCTACTCACCTATGCCAATAAAAGAAAATGAATGATTTGAGGCAACATGTAAATGACTAAGAATGATTCAAGAAGAGGAAGAAATACAAATACCACTGAAGAATTTTGTTTTATTAAAGAAATTCTTCAAATAAATATTCTGCAGTCGGAGTTTTACTAACAAAGTCTTTTAAATATTAAAAGGAAAATAGATAATTCCATACTTTTAAAACTGTTTTATAGTATAGAAAGAGAATGAAAGGTACTCATGTCATTTTTAAAAACTAGCATAACCTGGATACCAAAGAGCTAGACTCCGCGGCTAAGATTTATTAGCAAACACTATTTGGCTCTTATAGGCACAGTTTTGAGCATTTTCCAAATATTAATTATGTGTCCTTCCTAACAACCCCATGAGGGAGAGATAACTATTATCCTCATTTTTAGATGAGGACACTGAAGAAGTGAGAGGATAGGAACTTGTTTGTTACGCAAGGTCCCACAGATAGCATGTGTGGGTCACGAGAAGTGGCACGGAATAGTGCCCTAAAGCATGCCTTCTAGCCTCAAATCTGAGTTCAAATCCCGACTCTCCCATATTCAAACTGTATGACCTTAGGAAAGATATCTAATCCTTTTGTGCATCAGTTTTCTTATGTGTAAGTCTGAGGAAAAAAAAGTGAAATAATCATATAAAGAATTTAGAACAGTTTTTGGAACATAGCAAAAATTCCTTCAACATAATGCTATTATTGTTGTCCTAGTTTGCCAGGACTGCTATGACAAATGCCACACATTGCTTGGCTTAAGCAACAGGAATTTACTGTCTCAGAACTTTGGGGGCTAGAAGCCCAAAATCAAGGTATTGGTAGGCTGTGCTTTTTCCAAAGTCTGTAATGTTTTAGTGATGGCTTTCCAGCAGTCCTATGTCACATAGAAACCTGTGTCCTTGTGTTCCTCCTCTGGTTTCTACTAGCTGAAGGCATCCAAATTTCCTCTGCTTATAAGGACTTCAGCCATATTGGACTAAGGGCCACCTTGATTCAATCTGGCCTCATCTGAATAGAATATTTGAAGTTCCTATTTACAAACACAGTAAAGGGATTATCTACCATTACGAAGTTGAGCAAAATGTAGAAATGCAAGGGTGTTTTATTCATCATCTTAATATTCAGTAAAAAATATATCCACATATATGCAATCGTATTGATAGATAATTGCAGCACCCATTTCTAAATTAAAAAAACAAACAACCTAAGACATCTAACCTAAGAACAGCAAATTCTTCCTAAACATGATAAGGAATATCTATATTAAATAAGTAGCCAACATCAGACTTCATGATAAATTTCCTGAAACAGAAGACCTCAACCCTCTGAACTTGGGAATCACTAGGGGAGTTTTTAAAAAATATTGATGCCTGCTCTGGAAACACCCAGGTCCTATATAAGTGGGGATAGCCCCAGAGATTGATGCCTTATTAGTGGGCTCCTCTTTGGAATCTGTGCTCCTGAGAGTGACAGAGTCAGACTCAAATAAGTCCTCCCTGCACATGGTCCATCAGTCCCTTCTATTCAAACCTATATGTGATGCTTGAGTTTTTAGGTGTACCTCCAGAGACTGGAGCCTC